>JAODXP020000033.1:7004344-7142691 GCA_027497455.2 Sardinella longiceps | reverse complement strand
GAATGACAGAAATTCATCAGCATGCAAATATGCCTGTGTCAAGAGAAATGTTGGAGAGGTGAACCAAAAGTTGCTTCCAGCTCATTTGACTAGAATTACACTGCAGCCCGTAACCATCTAGTGGTGGAATTATAACAGAATATCGCACATTCAGAATAAGCCCTGAGAGATACCATTTGTACGATTCGTCATTTTTGAGTACATGTTAAGAATTCTATGATGAGAACACAGTCTGAATATGTGACATATGGCATAATCTTTTTTTTCTCTCTCTCTCTCTCTCTCTCTCTCTCTCTCTCTCTCTCTTTTTCAGAGAAATGAATCCAGACAAGTCTTCAAATTGGACTAAACCTTCTGAGGGACAATACATTTCATGTATTGATCCAAACCCTTATGCTGAAATACAAGGAAGTCTTCTGTACATGCAGCCCGGTCTACAGGCTTGGGACAATACAGTTGCGAGTACCCTAAAGAGAAGCGCTTGTCGTCATATTTCAGAAATAGTGCTGCCATTTGAAGTTATCTAAGTGTGCTTTTCCATCTAAAGCACACTTTGTCTTACACATGGAGATGTCACTTGAAACTACCCCAACAATAAGCACTTACCATCTCATAAACACAGGCCAGTACTGATTGTGACAAAGAATTAATCTTAGATCTGAATGCATCTTCAATTGACCTATGTGTTGCTAGAGCACTCATTGTGACTGCACTTAGTTCTGTATGCAGCATCAATTGGCCTATGTCAAAGGAGCTATTTGTTGCTAACGTAATAATTGTGACACAACACTATTGCAAGTTCTGTATGCATCATCAATTGGCCTATGTCAAATGAGCTATGGCACACTGATTGTGATCACACTAAGTTCTGTATGCATCATCAATTTGACTATGTCAAAAGAGCTTTATGACAACTCCTTTGTGTCATCATCACTTTGCCTTACAGGTCAGCTGCCTAATACATACCCAAAGATGTGGCCGTTTGCCCCCTCCCATTTTCTGCATACCCTCCAAACACCAAGATACTGTGGACCATCCATGTGGTTGTGGTAAAGTGGACATATGTTTTTGTAGCATACCTTTAAAGCATACCAAGGTAATTCACAGCTCCTCTCTGAAACTCACAGCCCGAATGACAGAAATTCATCAGCATGCAAATATGCCTGTGTCAAGAGAAAAAATCACACCTTTATTCCAGTAAATGTTGGAGAGGTGAACCAAAAGTTGCTTCCAGCTCATTTGACTAGAATTACACTGCAGCCCGTAACCATCTAGTGGTGGAATTATAACAGAATATCGCACATTCAGAATAAGCCCTGAGAGATACCATTTGTACGATTCGTCATTTTTGAGTACATGTTAAGAATTCTATGATGAGAACACAGTCCGAATATGTGACTTACGGCATAATCTTTCTCTCTCTCTCTCTCTCTCTCTCTCTCTCTCTCTTTCAGAGAAATGAATCCAGACAAGTCTTCAAATTGGACTAAACCTTCTGAGGGACAATACATTTCATGTATTGATCCAAACCCTTATGCTGAAATACAAGGAAGTCTTCTGTACATGCAGCCCGGTCTACAGGCTTGGGACAATACAGTTGAGAGTACCCTAAAGAGAAGCGCTTGTCGTCATATTTCAGAAATAGTGCTGCCATTTGAAGTTATCTAAGTGTGCTTTTCCATCTAAAGCACACTTTGTCTTACACATGGAGATGTCACTTGAAACTACCCCAACAATAAGCACTTACCATCCCATAAACACAGGCCAGTACTGATTGTGACAAAGAATTAATCTTAGATCTGAATGCATCTTCAATTGACCTATGTGTTGCTAGAGCACTCATTGTGACTGCACTTAGTTCTGTATGCAGCATCAATTGGCCTATGTCAAAGGAGCTATTTGTTGCTAACGTAATAATTGTGACACAACACTATTGCAAGTTCTGTATGCATCATCAATTGGCCTATGTCAAATGAGCTATGGCACACTGATTGTGATCACACTAAGTTCTGTATGCATCATCAATTTGACTATGTCAAAAGAGCTTTATGACAACTCCTTTGTGTCATCATCACTTTGCCTTACAGGTCAGCTGCCTAATACATACCCAAAGATGTGGCCGTTTGCCCCCTCCCATTTTCTGCATACCCTCCAAACACCAAGATACTGTGGACCATCCATGTGGTTGTGGTAAAGTGGACATATGTTTTTGTAGCATACCTTTAAAGCATACCAAGGTAATTCACAGCTCCTCTCTGAAACTCACAGCCCGAATGACAGAAATTCATCAGCATGCAAATATGCCTGTGTCAAGAGAAAAAATCACACCTTTATTCCAGTAAATGTTGGAGAGGTGAACCAAAAGTTGCTTCCAGCTCATTTGACTAGAATTACACTGCAGCCCGTAACCATCTAGTGGTGGAATTATAACAGAATATCGCACATTCAGAATAAGCCCTGAGAGATACCATTTGTACGATTCGTCATTTTTGAGTACATGTTAAGAATTCTATGATGAGAACACAGTCTGAATATGTGACATATGGCATAATCTTTTTTTCTCTCTCTCTCTCTCTCTCTCTCTCTCTCTCTCTCTTTTTCAGAGAAATGAATCCAGACAAGTCTTCAAATTGGACTAAACCTTCTGAGGGACAATACATTTCATGTATTGATCCAAACCCTTATGCTGAAATACAAGGAAGTCTTCTGTACATGCAGCCCGGTCTACAGGCTTGGGACAATACAGTTGCGAGTACCCTAAAGAGAAGCGCTTGTCGTCATATTTCAGAAATAGTGCTGCCATTTGAAGTTATCTAAGTGTGCTTTTCCATCTAAAGCACACTTTGTCTTACACATGGAGATGTCACTTGAAACTACCCCAACAATAAGCACTTACCATCCCATAAACACAGGCCAGTACTGATTGTGACAAAGAATTAATCTTAGATCTGAATGCATCTTCAATTGACCTATGTGTTGCTAGAGCACTCATTGTGACTGCACTTAGTTCTGTATGCAGCATCAATTGGCCTATGTCAAAGGAGCTATTTGTTGCTAACGTAATAATTGTGACACAACACTATTGCAAGTTCTGTATGCATCATCAATTGGCCTATGTCAAATGAGCTATGGCACACTGATTGTGATCACACTAAGTTCTGTATGCATCATCAATTTGACTATGTCAAAAGAGCTTTATGACAACTCCTTTGTGTCATCATCACTTTGCCTTACAGGTCAGCTGCCTAATACATACCCAAAGATGTGGCCGTTTGCCCCCTCCCATTTTCTGCATACCCTCCAAACACCAAGATACTGTGGACCATCCATGTGGTTGTGGTAAAGTGGACATATGTTTTTGTAGCATACCTTTAAAGCATACCAAGGTAATTCACAGCTCCTCTCTGAAACTCACAGCCCGAATGACAGAAATTCATCAGCATGCAAATATGCCTGTGTCAAGAGAAAAAATCACACCTTTATTCCAGTAAATGTTGGAGAGGTGAACCAAAAGTTGCTTCCAGCTCATTTGACTAGAATTACACTGCAGCCCGTAACCATCTAGTGGTGGAATTATAACAGAATATCGCACATTCAGAATAAGCCCTGAGAGATACCATTTGTACGATTCGTCATTTTTGAGTACATGTTAAGAATTCTATGATGAGAACACAGTCTGAATATGTGACATATGGCATAATCTTTTTTTCTCTCTCTCTCTCTCTCTCTCTCTCTCTCTCTCTCTCTCTCTTTTTCAGAGAAATGAATCCAGACAAGTCTTCAAATTGGACTAAACCTTCTGAGGGACAATACATTTCATGTATTGATCCAAACCCTTATGCTGAAATACAAGGAAGTCTTCTGTACATGCAGCCCGGTCTACAGGCTTGGGACAATACAGTTGCGAGTACCCTAAAGAGAAGCGCTTGTCGTCATATTTCAGAAATAGTGCTGCCATTTGAAGTTATCTAAGTGTGCTTTTCCATCTAAAGCACACTTTGTCTTACACATGGAGATGTCACTTGAAACTACCCCAACAATAAGCACTTACCATCCCATAAACACAGGCCAGTACTGATTGTGACAAAGAATTAATCTTAGATCTGAATGCATCTTCAATTGACCTATGTGTTGCTAGAGCACTCATTGTGACTGCACTTAGTTCTGTATGCAGCATCAATTGGCCTATGTCAAAGGAGCTATTTGTTGCTAACGTAATAATTGTGACACAACACTATTGCAAGTTCTGTATGCATCATCAATTGGCCTATGTCAAATGAGCTATGGCACACTGATTGTGATCACACTAAGTTCTGTATGCATCATCAATTTGACTATGTCAAAAGAGCTTTATGTCAACTCCTTTGTGTCATCATCACTTTGCCTTACAGGTCAGCTGCCTAATACATACCCAAAGATGTGGCCGTTTGCCCCCTCCCATTTTCTGCATACCCTCCAAACACCAAGATACTGTGGACCATCCATGTGGTTGTGGTAAAGTGGACATATGTTTTTGTAGCATACCTTTAAAGCATACCAAGGTAATTCACAGCTCTTCTCTGAAACTCACAGCCCGAATGACAGAAATTGATCAGCATGCAAATATGCCTGTGTCAAGAGAAAAAATCACACCTTTATTCCAGTAAATGTTGGAGAGGTGAACCAAAAGTTGCTTCCAGCTCAATTGACTAGAATTACACTGCAGCCCGTAACCATCTAGTGGTGGAATTATAACAGAATATCGCACATTCAGAATATACCCTGAGAGATACCATTTGTACGATTCGTCATTTTTGAGTACATGTTAAGAATTCTATGATGAGAACACAGTCTGAATATGTGACATACGGTATAATCTTTTTTCTCTCTCTCTCTCTCTCTTTTTCTCAGAGAAATGAATCCAGACAAGTCTTCAAATTGGACTAAACCTTCTGAGGGACAATACATTTCATGTATTGATCCAAATCCTTATGCTGAAATACAAGGAAGTCTTCTGTACATGCAGCCCGATCTACAGGCTTGGGACAATACAGTTGAGAGTACCCTAAATAGAAGCACTTGTCGTCATATTTCAGAAATAGTGCTGCCATTTGAAGTTATCTAAGTGTGCTTTTCCATCTAAAGCACACTTTGTCTTACACATGGAGATGTCACTTGAAACTACCTCAACAATAAGCACTTACCTTCTCATAAACAAAGGCCAGTGCCATTGTTACAGTACTGATTGTGACAAAGAATTAATCATAGGTCTGAATGCATCTTCAATTGACCTATGTGTTGCTAGAGCACTCATTGTGACTGCACTTAGTTTTGTATGCAGCATCAATTGGCCTATGTCAAAGGAGCTATTTGTTGCTAACGTAATAATTGTGACACAACACTATTGCAAGTTCTGTATGCATCATCAATTGGCCTATGTCAAATGAGCTATGGCACACTGATTGTGATCACACTAAGTTCTGTATGCATCATCAATTTGACTATGTCAAAAGAGCTTTATGACAACTCCTTTGTGTCATCATCACTTTGCCTTACAGGTCAGCTGCCTAATACATACCCAAAGATGTGGCCGTTTGCCCCCTCCCATTTTCTGCATACCCTCCAAACACCAAGATACTGTGGACCATCCATGTGGTTGTGGTAAAGTGGACATATGTTTTTGTAGCATACCTTTAAAGCATACCAAGGTAATTCACAGCTCCTCTCTGAAACTCACAGCCCGAATGACAGAAATTGACCAGCATGCAAATATGCCTGTGTCAAGAGAAAAAATCACACCTTTATTCCAGTAAATCAGACCCTCCAGGATTTCGCGATGTTGCGATTTGCAACTTCAATGCAACTTCAACCAATCCTCGCCACTTCATCGCGGCCATGCAATTTTGAGGAATCACCGCACCTTTTCCACAACTTCCTGGAAGGTTGCTCGAAATATCACCAATCACTCGCGAGTGAAAGATCAATGGTTGCAGAGCTTTTCCTGCTCCTTGTTTTGCGGTGCAAATATTACTGTTCAAAACAGCTGCTAATCACAATATTCTTGATCATTTAGGCTATTACCATTTACGTTACGTTTATGCTATGAGGCAAGTGTTACCTTAAATTACGCATTGGACTGAATGAGCTCTCTTCCGTTGCGCGCGTCTCTCTCTCTCTCCCTCTCCCTCCATGTGTGCTCGCGCGTGTGGATTCCAAAATCACAAGTTATCTAAATGACGAATTCAAGCGGAGTTGACAGTTATTGCTAATGTAGGCTACTGTAGAACTATCTCCACGAAGAATTCGACAAAATTGATTTTCACCGAGCCCCCTTTGTCATAGGACGCTAAACGCACATTAAGTTGGTTCCAATTCTTAGGTCTTATCAGAATTCAGAGCAGTCAATTTTTTTCGTTTTTCGCTTTTATATTTTTGCATTAAAATTAAGCAGATTTTTTTTCAGCCAAGTAATTGCCACACAGTTATTTATTGTATGACAAACAGTACAGCTCATACCTTGCTTCTTGCTGTGGAACTACTTCACTTGTAGCTTCTAAATATATAAAGAGTGCTAGCTCCCTGGCAATGGCTTCACATTAGGTCTACTAGTGTAATCAATCAAGCCCAATATGATTAAGGTTATGGTGATGAATATGATGAAGCGGAAGATGATGACATGCAACAACCACTCCTTCGTTCTTTGCTTTAAAGCAGCACTTTCATCACTATTTCAGATATATTTTTAATATAATATTTTGTTCTGGTTTTCCAGATGAACTTGGATGGCATGTAGTCATATAATGGGTTGATACCTAAAACCATAATTGCCATCAGCCATCCATAATGTGCATTCTGCAGTTCTAGATGGTAAACAAGATAAAACAAACAAACTCAAAAACAAACTCAAGATAAAAGAAAACCAATAGTTGCAATATGGCATTGTTCACTGCATAGCTATAACCACCTACCATCATCAAACACATCAAAATGTGCTTCTTAAAAAAATAAATAAATAAAACGCAACTTTCCGCAACTTTTCCTGGCCCCCGCAATTTTCTCGCAATAAAATGCCTAAAATCAGCGCAACTTCTGCCGCAACTTTTCAGAAAACCTGCCGCGAAATCAAGCATTTTTGATCGCAACAATCACAAAAAAGGCCCGCGAAATCCTGGGGGGACTGGTAAATGTTGGAGAGGTGAACCAAAAGTTGCTTCCAGCTCATTTGACTAGAATTACACTGCAGCCCGTAACCATCTAGTGGTGGAATTATAACAGAATATCGCACATTCAGAATAAGCCCTGAGAGATACCATTTGTACGATTCGTCATTTTTGAGTACATGTTAAGAATTCTATGATGAGAACACAGTCCGAATATATGACATACGGTATAATCTTTTTTCTCTCTCTCTCTCTTTTTCAGAGAAATGAATCCAGACAAGTCTTCAAATTGGACTAAACCTTCTGAGAGACAATACATTTCATGTATTGATCCAAATCCTTATGCTGAAATACAAGGAAGTCTTCTGTACATGCAGCCTGGTCTACAGGCTTGGGACAATACAGTTGAGAGTACCCTAAAGAGAAGCACTTGTCGTCACATTTTAGAAATAGTGCTGCCATTTGAAGTTATCTAAGTGTGCTTTTCCATCTAAAGCACACTTTGTCTTACACATGGAGATGTCACTTGAAACTACCCCAACAATTAGCACTTATCATCTCATAAACACAGGCCAGTGACATTGTTAGAGTACTGATTGTGACAAAGAATTAATCTTAGATCTGAATGCATCTTCAATTGACCTATGTGTTGCTAGAGCACTCATTGTGACTGCACTTAGGCCAATTGATGCTGCATACAGAACTATGTCAAAGGAGCTATTTGTTGCTAACGTAATAATTGTGACACAACACTATTGCAAGTTCTGTATGCATCATCAATTGGCCTATGTCAAATGAGCTATGGCACACTGATTGTGATCACACTAAGTTCTGTATGCATCATCAATTTGACTATGTCAAAAGAGCTATATGACTACTCCTTTGTGTCATCATCACTTTGCCTTACAGGTCAGCTGCCTAATACATACCCAAAGATGTGGCCGTTTGCCCCCTCCCATTTTCTGGATACCCTCCAAACACCAAGATACTGTGGACCATCCATGTGGTTGTGGTAAAGTGGACATATGTTTTTGTAGCATACATTTAAAGCATATCAAGGTAATTCACAGCTCCTCTCTGAAACTCACAGCCCGAATGACAGAAATTGATCAGCAAGCAAATATGCCTGTGTCAAGAGAAAAAATCACACCTTTATTCCAGTAAATGTTGGAGAGGTGAACCAAAAGTTGCTTCCAGCTCATTTGACTGGAATTACACTGCAGCCCGTAACCATCTAGTGGTGGAATTATAACAGAAAATCGCACATTCACAATGTAACGTGACGCCCTCTAGGGTTAAATGTTCAGGCGCCAGGTAGGGATTTTAAATACCTATACCAATTAAAACTAAAGGGGTGCACGTCAGCATTAAGTAAATAATGATAGAAATAAGGATTGGACAAAACTCAAATGTAAATTTTAGAACATTCATTAATTGTATTTTTAACACACATAACATAAAATGTTCAAAACTACAAATGAATTACTGTGTCTTTAAGAAAATGAAAAAGCGAAAACACAAAATGTCAGACATAGAAATAAATTAAATGTAGCCATTAAACAAAAGGGGAAATAGGGGATATGTTATGTGATTGTGATATGTCTGCGTTGTGTTTGAGTCCGGGTTTGTAGCTGAGGGGAATGTGATGTGAATTGGCGTGGGAGAGAAGCTTGGAGTTGGAGAACTGGCAGGTGAGAGGCCTGATGCGTGAGGTACGCGGTTGTTTGTTTACTCACTCACTCACGAATAGCTCTCGCCTGGGTCTGTATGAGTATCCAACGGATCGCACAGACAACGAGATGAAGCGGTCTGTATGAGTATCCAATGGAGTGAACCGACAATGAGATGGGCGTTAAGAGAGGGAGCCGTCCAGATCTGTATGAGTATCCAAAGGAGCGAACAGACAACGTAACCGATTTCCCGGCTATCCGTCTTGGCCTGAGTATCCAATGGAGCTGGCAGACAACGTATCCCAATTCCGCCGACACTGTAAGGATGGTCCTTCTTTCAAGCACGATCTGCTCGAAGGCCTATCCAGTTAAAGAGTAGCTAGCGCGATACTTGCGCAAAGCAAATTACTCCAAACATGAAAACAAAACAATAAACGCTTCCTCTTGGCGCACACTTCAACCCACTTCTCCATTCACTTCTCTCCGCCATGAAATTCAGCAGCACTTGCTTTATAGGTGGCGGCTAGCTTGTGGCCACTCCCATAATTAAGACTACGTGGTGTAAAACTGAACTCATGATGAAAAACATATGTATGAAAATGAATTGTAATATGTATGTGTATTGATGTAAAAGGAAAGTGTCTGAATGCAAAGCTTAAAGTCAGTGTAATAATAAATAAATAAACTTGGTAGCGGTGCTGCACTACAAACTGCTTGATCCAGAGGTGCAGTCCGCTACAACAATAAGCCCTGAGAGATACCATTTGTACGATTCGTCATTTTTGAGTACATGTTGAGAATTCTATGATGAGAACACAGTCCGCATATGTGACATACGGTATAATCTTCTTTCTCTCTCTCTCTCTCTCTCTCTCTCTCTCTTTTTCAGAGAAATGAATCCAGACAAGTCTTCAAATTGGACTAAACCTTCTGAGGGACAATACATTTCATGTATTGATCCAAACCCTTATGCTGAAATACAAGGAAGTCTTCTGTACATGCAGCCCGGTCTACAGGCTTGGGACAATACAGTTGAGAGTACCCTAAAGAGAAGCGCTTGTCGTCATATTTCAGAAATAGTGCTGCCATTTGAAGTTATCTAAGTGTGCTTTTCCATCTAAAGCACACTTTGTCTTACACATGGAGATGTCACTTGAAACTACCCCAACAATTAGCACTTATCATCTCATAAACACAGGCCAGTGCCATTGTTAGAGTACTGATTGTGACAAAGAATTAATCTTAGATCTGAATGCATCTTCAATTGACCTATGTGTTGCTAGAGCACTCATTGTGACTGCACTTAGTTCTGTATGCATCATCAATTGGCCTATGTCAAAGGAGCTATTTGTTGCTGACGTAATAATTGTGACACAACACTATTGCAAGTTCTGTATGCATCATCAATTGGCCTATGTCAAATGAGCTATGGCACACTGATTGTGATCACACTAAGTTCTGTATGCATCATCAATTTGACTATGTCAAAAGAGCTATATGACAACGCCTTTGTGTCATCATCACTTTGCCTTACAGGTCAGCTGCCTAATACATACCCAAAGATGTGGCCGTTTGCCCCCCCCCCATGTTCTGGATACCCTCCAAACACCAAGATACTGTGGACCATCCATGTGGTTGTGGTAAAGTGGACATATGTTTTTGTAGCATACATTTAAAGCATATCAAGGTAATTCACAGCTCCTCTCTGAAACTCACAGCCCGAATGACAGAAATTGATCAGCATGCAAATATGCCTGTGTCAAGAGAAAAAAATCACACCTTTATTCCAGTAAATGTTGGAGAGGTGAACCAAAAGTTACTTCCAGCTCATTTGACTTGAATTACACTGCAGCCCGTAACCATCTAGTGGTGGAATTATAACAGAAAATCACACATTCACAATAAGCCCTGAGAGATAACATTTGTACGATTCGTCATTTTTGAGTACATGTTAAGAATTCTATGATGAGAACACAGTCCGAATATGTGACATACGGTATAATCTTTTCTCTCTCTCTCTCTCTCTCTCTCTCTCTCTCTCTCTCTCTCTCTCTCTCTCTCTTTTTCAGAGAAATGAATCCAGACAAGTCTTCAAATTGGACTAAACCTTCTGAGAGACAATAGATTTCATGTATTGATCCAAATCCTTATGCTGAAATACAAGGAAGTCTTCTGTACATGCAGCCCGGTCTACAGGCTTGGGACAATACAGTTGAGAGTACCCTAAAGAGAAGCACTTGTCGTCACATTTTAGAAATAGTGCTGTCATTTGAAGTCATCTAAGTGTGCTTTTCCATCTAAAGCACACTTTGTCTTACACATGGAGATGTCACTTGAAACTACCCCAACAATTAGCACTTATCATCTCATAAACACAGGCCAGTGCCATTGTTAGAGTACTGATTGTGAAATAGAATTAATCTTAGATCTGAATGCATCTTCAATTGACCTATGTGTTGCTAGAGCACTCATTGTGACTGCACTTAGTTCTGTATGCATCATCAATTGGCCTATGTCAAAGCAGCTATTTGTTGCTAACATAATAATTGTGACGCAACACTATTGCAAGTTCTGTATGCATCATCAATTGGCCTTTGTCAAATGAGCTATGGCACACTGATTGTGATCACACTAAGTTCTGTATGCATCATCAATTTGACTATGTCAAAAGAGCTATATGACTACTCCTTTGTGTCATCATCACTTTGCCTTACAGGTCAGCTGCCTAATACATACCCAAAGATGTGGCCGTTTGCCCCCTGCCATTTTCTGAATACCCTCCAAACACCAAGATACTGTGGACCATCCATGTGGTTGTGGTAAAGTGGACATATGTTTTTTGTAGCATACATTTAAAGCATATCAAGGTAATTCACAGCTCCTCTCTGAAACTCACAGCCCGAATGACAGAAATTGATCAGCAAGCAAATATGCCTGTGTCAAGAGAAAAAATCACACCTTTATTCCAGTAAATGTTGGAGAGGTGAACCAAAAGTTGCTTCCAGCTCATTTGACTAGAATTACACTGCAGCCCGTAACCATCTAGTGGTGGAATTATAACAGAAAATCGCACGTTCAGAATAAGCCCTGAGAGATACCATTTGTACGATTCGTCATTTTTGAGTACATGTTGAGAATTCTATGATGAGAACACAGTCCGCATATGTGACATACAGTATAATCCTTTTCTCTCTCTCTCTCTCTCTCTCTCTCTCTCTCTCTCTCTTTTTCAGAGAAATGAATCCAGACAAGTCTTCAAATTGGACTAAACCTTCTGAGAGACAATACATTTCATGTATTGATCCAAATCCTTATGCTGAAATACAAGGAGGTCTTCTGTACATGCAGCCTGGTCTACAGGCTTGGGACAATACAGTTGAGAGTACCCTAAAGAGAAGCACTTGTCGTCACATTTTAGAAATAGTGCTGCCAACAGAGAGCAAGATGGCTGCCGTGGTGTGAGTGTGTGCTACAAGCTCTAGTCTTTTGGCTCAATCATTTGTCTATTAAGATGGTTTCAATGGCTGTTCTACTCTAAAAGTTTCATGGTGTTAGAAATTACCTAAGATAAAAGAAGCAAGAAAACCCAAGGCAGCAGTAAGCACTAAATCCTGGAGTTTGGAGACAAGGCCTACCCTCCATTGAAAATACTAGGCCACAAGCCGGCCGGCTTCACAATGGATGTTGAGCCAAATGCACTCCAAAGCATTTCTGAGATGATGCAGCAATTGAAGCTCGACATGATTTCACATATTGACTCTAAAATCGACCTACTTGGAGCCAGTCTGGGAAAAATAGACTCATCGCTGCATACGCTTGGTGATCAGGTCAACGAGATTCAGCAAAGAGTCAGCACAAACGAAGATCACATAACAGACCTTGTCAAACGTGTGAAAGTCCTCGAAAAGGAAAATACTGACCTTAAACAATGGACTGAGGACGCAGAAAACCGAAGCAGACGTTCCAATCTACGTTTCATCGGCATACCTGAGTCATTTTTGAGTACATGTTAAGAATTCTATGATGAGAACACAGTCCGAATATGTGATTTACGGCATAATCTTAGTAAGACTGTTTTGCCGTCATTTCATCAATCCACCTCTACACCACAATTGGCGAAGAGGATTCTCGACAATTCATATTAAAATGTCTGTGCACGTCCCTGCGCCTGCAGCATTTTTGCCTTGCCCGGGAGATCCGGCCATGCCGTTCGACATCTGGCTTCGAATGTTCAACAACTACATGGTAGTGATAAATGCAACTGGAAATTCATGGCCAACAGCTCGCAAGAGAGCTACTCTACTTCACTGTCTGAGTGCTGAGGGACAGAGGATTTTCTACTCGCTGCCCAATACAGGTACAACTTATGACCAGGCTGTCTCAGTGCTAGAAGCTCATTTCATTCCTAAAGTCAACGTCGTGGTGGAGCGACATACTTTCAGAAAATGATCACAACTACCACATGAGACTGTAACACAGTACGTAGCTGCTCTTCGCGCACTTGCAGTTAAATGTGATTTCAGTGATAATGCAGAGGAGATGATTAGAGATAAACTACTGGAACATATGCTAAGTGACTGCTATTAGAGCCTGATTTGACTTTACAGAAAGCCACCACATTAGCGGTACAGATGGAAGCTGCTGCAGAGCAGGCCACTAAAATGAAGACTGATGGCAGTGGCGCCCCAGTGCAGGCGGTGCAAACTTGGAACTTTCGTCCAGCTAACTTTCGCGCTGCTGCTGCTGCTTCTCCCTCTGCGCGCAAATTTTGCTATAGATGTGGCTCCGACAAGCATTTAGCTCATTCTTCACAGTGCCCTGCTGCTAAAGTTCAATGTAATGCTTGCAACAAAAGAGGACATTTTGCGCGGGTGTGCCGTTCTGCCCCATCTACTGATGTAAATGAGTTACAGCTATCGGATCTTACCATTCTATACTTGGAAAATTCTTGCAATGCCCCAAAGAGACTGTTGTGCAATGTTAGTATTTCCACGCCTACCACTTCAGCTAAAACCGTGCAACTTGTGGTGGACACTGGTTCTGCTGTGTCTATCTTACCACACCACATGCACCAGACATTTTTCAGTGACTCTCCCGAGACAACATTCCTGTGCTAGGATGTCTGCATGCTCAAGTACTCAGGGATAGCACAACTACTGCAGCCACTTTCTTTGTTGTGGAGAGAGGAACAGCCCTGTTGGGTATGGATTTATTCACTGCCTTGGACCTGTGCATCAGAGGGGATACTGTCCTTAACTCACCTCCAGTGTCACCGACCCCGGTGATGGCTACCAACACTGCTACACATACTGATACAGCTGCCTCTGAGATTGGGTGCGTTAAGACTTTTGTACATAAAGTGAAACTTGATCTTTCTGTCAAGCCTGTCCTGTTAATGACCTGTTATCTGTGATTGTCTGTTTCTAACAGGGACGATCTCTCTTCTCCCGCACGTGTGCAGCCATCTCCTGGCCCTTCCGCTCTAGGTTTAGCAAGCCATAATTCACCACGACGTGGACTAAACTTTTTTTTGTTTTTCCTTATGTCTTACCCATCCCTTTTACACATTTAAAAAAACCAACCTTGTAACATTCTCTCTTTCTTGGTCTAAATAACAGCGATGATTGCATGCTGCCTGAAAAACCCTAGCCTTTTTCTGCATAAGACCCTTAGCCCGGAGACGGGCCGGCAGGTTAAAGCTATCATTAAGTTATGGCCGTGCTCTGTCGTCTGAAATATGGTGATTCCAAGCAAGCGCTGAAAGAAAATGAAATCTGCTATTATTTGACAGGCACCGTTACACAAAGACTCTGCATGTCTGACCAAGCCTACAGCTCTTACTCAAGCTACGCCAGGGACCACAAATAGACGCTCTTCCTCCATCTCTCAGTGTTGCCTTTGAGACACTGATAAGGTTTTCCCAGACCTCAGCACAACGACAAGCTTTTGGCTGGGAAGACTGGGCTCCCTGCTGATTTGCTCCTCTCTGGACTGACCTTTGCTTGGTGGCTAATGGCACACTCACAGTGGTAGGTTCTGCTGACCTCGGCGCTCTGCTTTGTTGCCAGCTCTTATGTCTCCAGTGTTGGGTAAGTTATTTTAAAAATGTAATGCGTTACAGTTATAAGTTACCCCTTCGTAATTATTTTGATTACTTTAATAAAGTAATGTAACTAATTACATTTGATCACATTTCTAATTTTTTTTTTAAATTCAATTGTCAAGCAGAGTTTTTCAATCCTGGCAATGTTAGGCTAACGGTCACATATTTTTCAACACTGACACTGCCAAAATACTTTCTAACTCCCACAGCAGTGTCAGATTTCATGGCGTGCAAATAGTTAAAAAACTTGGTGAACATCACTGACTAAGCAGGTGTTTGTTTGTCTGACATTGCTCATACAGTATGTGTGCACCTGAGTTCATTTTTATATCCAGCACTGGGCTAAAGGCCTATGTTCTAGTTTCTGTCTGACAGTCAGGCCTCCTTTCTACTGGAACTTAGACCACTGTAGATCCAGTTACAATTGAGTTGCCAACATGATGGTAGAAATGATTGTATTAGAATAGTATCTTTTAGCTGTAGTTGTAAATAGAGGATGTTGTATGTACTGTACATGAAGCACACATAGCCAATATTTCTGAAGATGATATTGGGATCATGTTATTAAAATTGTAATTCTGCATATTTCTTGAAGTAACTGTATTTCAATTACACATTTTTTCAAAGTAACTGTAATTGATTACTGTTACTTTTATTTTGTAATTAAATTACGTAATTTCGTTACATGTAACTCGTTACTCCCCAACACTGTATGTCTCTGTAGGGTACTTTGGGTGGTGGCCATGTCCAGCGGGTGGTGGGCCTCGTGCAACACAAGAGACACTGTACTTTCCTCGCAGAGGAAAACGGTGCGCTCACCTCATGATGCCCAGTCTTCAGTTCAGTGGTACCTCTGCCCAGATATTTACAGCTATTTACCCCCTCCCCCCGGCAGGACCTGGTCTTTTGTTTAGGCACTGCTACTAATGAGGCAAAGCGTTGCTCAAGCACGTCCATGCTGAGAGAAGACAAAATTGCCCACCCATAATCATCACGACAGGCCAAGTAAGTCTTTAGGCCGCAGGTCAGAGGGGACACTTCACCTACTTTTGGGAGGTCTGTTCAAACTGCTTGTAACTTCCAACGTCAACGCTGGCGTTTTTGGCATGTCAAGTCACATTTATTTGTAAAGCACATTTCATACAACATAGTTGATCCAAAGTGCATTCAAAGATAACAACAATAAACAAATACTAATAAAATGATGATGAAAATAATAGTAACAATAGTAATAATAATAATAATAATAATAATAATAATAATAATAATAATAAGATGCAAATAATAAATAAAAATTAAAACAAAAACAAAAATAGCAATAATAAAAATAGAGAAATAAAAGATTTAGGGAGTATTAAAAGCTAGTGAAAAAAGATGTGACTTTAACTTAGATTTAAAGAGATCAATGGTGTGGATGGACCTAATTTGCAAGGGGAGGCTATTCCAGAGGTGGGGAGCAGATACAGAAAAGGCTCTGTCACCTCTAGTTCTGGCATGCGCTACCAAGGCTTAATTCTGTCCCTTAAATGAGAAATCTTTTTCATTACAGAACAGGACCATCTCCAAGAAGCCAAGTGAGAAGATGGAAGTGAAAAGGGAAAATAATGATACTGATTGATCTCGCCCCTATAGTTAAGTGGGCAAGTGAATTTTTTTTATTTTAGGCTACTTATTTTATTAGAGTGCATGAAAATGCACTCTACTGTTCTTCGAAGACTTATTCTTATTAGAGTGCATGAAAATGCATGAAAATGCACTCTACTGTTCTTCGGAGACTTCTTCTTCTTATTAGAGTGCATTGAAAATGCACTCTATTGTTCTTCGATTTCTTCTTATTAGAGTGCATTGAAAATGTACTCTATTGTTCTTCGATTTCTTCTTATTATTCTTCTTCTTCAACTATGTAATTCAGCTCTAACGACTCAACTTAGAAACTTCATTCAAACTACGTTGTGATCGGTCATACTCGGGAAATGATTGCAATGTCTTTTCTACTTTCTAACTTTTAAACTTTTTAAACTATGATGATTTAAAAAATTTCCCATAGACTTAACATTAGCAGCCTAGCAACAACATAGCAACTACTTCAAATATCCTAGCAACTGCCTAGCAACCACATAGCAACCACTTCCATACTTGTACCTTAGCAACCACCATGGTAACTGACTTGATTTACCTAGCAACCACCCTAGCAACCACTTCACCTACCCTAGCAACAGCCTATCAATCATCTTAGGTACCTAACAACAGCTTAGCAACCACTTCCACAGACTACAATCCTCTCAGTTAAGACTACAGATTCAGTTCAACTTCCGAATGTCATCAACTATGCGTCCTCCCAGCTGGTTCCGCAACTGTTTCAAATTAAAAGTCCTCATCATACTAATTTGATGGAAAATGATTTTACTATTCAACTGTTCAACCATTCCAACTGTGAACTGTCATCAACTATGACTCCTGTCAACTGTTTCCTCTGGCCACAACTATTTCAAAATAAAAGTCCTCAGTGGGGGGTGGCTAGTTAGCATGCTAGTTAACATAGTTAGCATGCTAATTAGCATTATTGGTTTTTGATGCTATTCAACTCAGCTAAGTCTTGTGATCATCATGCTAGCATTATTAGCATGTTAGCTTAGCTAGCATGCTAATTAGCATTTTTGGTTTTTCATGCAATTCAACTCAGCTAAGTCTTCTGATCATCATGCTAACATTATTAGCATGCTAGTTAACATGGTTAGCATGCTAATTAGCATTTTTGTTTTTTGATGCTATTCAACTCAGCTAAGTCTTGTGATCATCATGCTAGCATTATTAGCATGTTAGCTTAGCTAGCATGCTAATTAGCATTTTTGGTTTTTCATGCAATTCAACTCAGCTAAGTCTTCTGATCATCATGCTAACATTATTAACATGCTAGTTAGCATGGTTAACATGCTAATTAGCATTTTTGTTTTTTGATGCTATTCAACTCAGCTAAGTCCTCTGATCATCATGCTAGCATAATTAGCATTCTAGCTAGCATGGTCAGCATGCTAATTAACATTTTTGTTTTTTTTATGCTATTCAACTAAGATAACTCTTGTGATCATCATGGTGGCATATTTAACATGCTAGTCAGCACTTAGAATTCTACTTAACATATATGATAATTTATGCTAGTTAACTTAACTGTCATGTGGTTCAAACTTCTCAACTAATTAACTGTTCAACCATTCCAACTGTCACTTATCCAATTATGCCTCCAGTCATCTAAATGTGTTGCAATCATATTTACTGAAATGATTTGCAACAAAATCAACTAAAAACAGCAACTGCATTTTCAATGCACTCGTAATTTCTCTGAAATTACATTCTCTAGTTATTATTATTATTCTTCAACTATGTAATTCAGCTCTAATGACTCAACTTAGAAACTTCATTCAAACTTCGTTGCATAGGTCATACTCGTGAAATGATTGCAATGTCATTTCTACTTTGTAACTTTTATACTTTTAGCTAACATGGTTAACATGCTAATTAGCATTTTTGGTTTTTAATGTTATTTAACTCAGCTATGTCTTCTGATCATTATGTTAACATATTAGCATTCTAGCTAGCATGATTCACATGCTAATTAGCATTTTCGTTTTTTGATACTATTCAACTCAGCTAAGTCCTCTGATCATCATGCTGGCATTAGTAACATTCTAGCTAGTGTAGTTAGCATATTAATCAACATTTTTGTTAATTGATGCTATTCAACTCAGCTAATTTGTGGTCATCATGTTAACATAATTATAATGTTAGTTAGCATAGTTAGAATGTTAACATATATGATAATTTATGCTAGTTAACTTAACTGTCATATGGTTCAAACTTCTCAACTAATTAACTATTCAACCATTCCAACTGTCAATCATCCAATTATGCCTCCAGTCATCTAAATGTGTTGCAATTATATTTCCTGAAATGATTTGCAACAAAATCAACTAAAAACAGCAACTGCATTTTCAATGCACTCGTAATTTCTCTGAAATTACATTCTCTAGTTATTATTCCACTTCTTCAACTATGTAATTCAGATCTAACGACTCAACTTAGAAACTTCATTCAAACTCCGTTCCATAGGTCATACTCGGAAAATGTTTGCAATGTCTTTTCTACTTTGTAACTTTTATACTTTTGAAACTATGAAGATTTAAATATTTTTAAATTTCCCATAGACTTAACATTAGCAACCTAGCAACTGCATAGCAACAACTTCAAATATCCAAGCAACTGCCTAGCAACTCCATAGCAACCACTTCCACACTTGCAACTTAGCAACCACTATGGCAACTGACTTGATTTACCTTGCAACCACTTCACCTACCCTAGCAACAGCCTATCAATCATCTTAGGTACCTAACAACAGCTTAGCAACCACTTCCACAGACTACAATCCTCTCACTTAAGACTACAGATTCAGTTCAACTTCCGGATGTCATCAACTATGCGTCTTCCCAGCCGGTTCCTGTCCGCAACTGTTTGAAATTAAAAGTCCTTATCATACTAATTTGATGGAAAATGATTTTACTATTCAACTGTTCAACCATTCCAACTGTGAACTGTCATCAACTATGACTCCTGTCAACTGTATCCTCTGGCCACAACTATATCAAAATAAAAGTCCTCAGTGGTGGGATGGCAAGTTAGCATGCTTATTAGCATGCTAATTAGCATTTTTGGTTTTTGATGCTATTCAACTCAGCTAAGTCTTCTGATCACCATGCTAGCATTATTAGCATGTTAGCTTAGCTAGCATGTTCTTTAGCATTTTTGGTTTTTCATGCAATTCAACTCTGTTAAGTCTTATGCTTAGCATGTTAATTAGCATTTTTGGTTTTTGATGCTATTCAACTCCGCTATGTCTTCTGATAATCATGTTAGCATTATCAGCATGTTAGCTAGCATGCTTAGCTTGCTAATTAGCATTTTCTTGCTATTCAACTCAGCTAAGTACTCTGATCATCATGCTGGCATTATTAGCATTCTAGCTAGTGTAGTTAGCATATTATTCAACATTTTTGTTAATTGATGCTATTCAACTCTGCTAATTTGTGGTCATCAGGGTAGCATATTTAACATGCTAGTCTGCATAGTTAGAATGATAATTAACATATATGATAATTTATGCTAGTCAAGTTAACCGTCATATGATTCCAACTTCTTAACTAATTAACTGTTCAACCATTCCAACTGTCACTTATCCAATTATGCCTCCAGTCATCTTATGCTTAGTTTACACTACCCCGGGTCTTCGAGAAACCAGTTATCTTCCCCTCCCCCGAATAAGAAAACAATCGCATTTACACAAACATCAAAAACGGCTAAGAAAGGCGGTGACAATTAACCACCACGTCACAGTTTTATCAAAGATCTTTCAAGGGAGCAACATGGCCACAAACGTGAAGTTTTTCGGTCTGCATTAGCAGCAGTGTCACATTAACGTTACGTCACATCATTAACATTTTCCCTTAAGAAATTATAGAATGATATTAATGTATGTGTGCCATAATATTGTCTGTGATCATTAATGAAACCAACACATGACAATTCAATCGCTCCTCTGCAAAACAATGTTGTATGAACCAAGTGTGCTTTTTAGCTTTAGACAGAGAGGGTTTGTTTGGCAGTTACCATGACGACATAGCTATATGCTAACTATAAGCTAGTCGTTTTGGACTTTGCTCAAACCTCACATATTGCTGTAAACTATGTTTATGTTTGCTCTGTCTAGTTAAAATGAACTCAGTAATGTTACCCGCAGGCTGTCAATAAATGAAATCTCAAATATAAATGTGAAACATTACGTTAGCTAGATCGCTAGCGTTAGCTCGCTAACAACTTGAAATTTTAGTAGGCTATTTACTGCCTGGCAGCTTCATCTGATAGAAATACCAACAGTAACAGTTTACAACATTAGTCTTGAAATCATGTTTAACACTTACAGATTATGAGAGATACATGCCAAAAAAACCTGATAACTCCAAAAAGACGATTTATTGGTAAAAGTCCTGACATCATTCAAAACCAGGTGGTGCCCCTTGTGAAAATAGAACTGCTATGCGCGAATGTAGGTGCTTCTCGTTTGATCCAACTGTCTTTGGTGCTAGAGCTCCGGTTATGGGTAGTTACACAAATCTCTGAAGACGGGGTTCTCCGACATCTCCACCTTGCCCGGAGTTTGTGGGATTCTCCGTCTTCACCTTCGGGTAAGTGTAACAGAGAGGTGCAACCGCAGAGAAACATGTGCGTCTTTATGGTTATCTGTGTTTGTGTAAACGGGGTCTTAATGTGTTGCAATTCACCTTTGGCTAAGCCCCGCCCATCAAACGCAGATAAACCAATTGGAGTTCTGAATGATTCATTGTCCGGCAGGGGTCCGACATTCGCTGGCGTAAGCCCCATAGAGTTGCATTAGGAGCCTTGAATTTTCTCCGTATTTCTTCAGATTTATAGAGATGTAAATATAGAAGAATGGTCACATTATATGGACTGTATTGATTTAACACTGATGTGAGGAATGCCATGTCAATTTCGTTCAGATCTTTGTAAATTACGTTAAGTTTAATTAAATTAATTGCTCCAGGCTCCCACCTTTTGGCTTTCCCTAGAAGACGGCTCCAACTAAACCATAACAAGACGAACTAACATGCCTGTGGATTAAGTCACACTGTCCATTCAATGTGAAATAAATAATTACGGCTACTTATTGGGCTTAATACACGTCAACGTTGTAGATAACATTCGTGTCACTTAAAGAAAACAAACACAGCCGTCACCCTTATATCGCTAGCATAGTTTGCTAATCACTGTTAACTTTCAGTGTTGAGAGAGGGAGATTCGTCTGGACAAATATGAATGATCTTGTAGGTGTAGGTGGTTGTAGAAACAGTTAAAAGGGACTTAGGCTTGTGCTTTCCATGTGAAAGTGGAGGTGTGAGCGATCAAGGATCAACAGAGCAAACAGAGTTGTTCATGAACTTCATGTAGCACTGTAGCCTAAGTTAAACTGGGCTACCGTGGGTTAACAGCAGCAACATGTTCGCCCTTAACAGTTAGGGAAATAATTTATTTACCGTACGTTGACTAAAATATAGAGACACTCATGTTACGATGTAGGCTACTTAACTGTTCAATCATTTATTTGTCACCTGTTTGTTACAAGATAGTATCCTTCATCCTGATCCAAATGAAACGAAGCATTGCTATTACATCTAACATTAGCCATCAGTGAATTTCCATCTCCTGGCATTCAACGAAGCCAGATTTTAATTTTGCAACATATCCCTCGGTGTCATACTGGCTTTCGCCTATACAGGCATATTGTAATCATATTGATAGGTCTGCACAAAAGTCACGAGTTGTTCATTTTTACAGACAGACGTACTGTTTCCCATTATATTCCTATGCAACTTTAGTAAGCAATGTCGGAGTCTGGAATTCTCAACAATGGGGGGTGGGGCTTAGCCAAAGGTGAATTATATTTACTGAAATGATTTGCAACAAAATCAACTAAAAACAGCAACTGCATTTTCAATGCACTCGTAATTTCTCTGCCTAGTCCTCCTCATCAGGGACTTTTTGAGGAACCGTCCCCTGCGTGTGTGCATCAAGAACTGCCTCTCTGACTCTCTAGCCATCAACACCGGTGTTCCTCAAGGATGTGTGTTATCACCCCTGCTCTTCTCCATCTACACAAATGAGCTACAGTGCAACACAGATGACCTCTCCCTCATTAAGTATGCAGATGATATGGCCCTAATTGCCTGCCTATGGGACACAGACAGCTCCCCCTACCTGCAATACATCAGCACCCTATCTGCATGGTTTGACAGCAGATTCCTAGCTCTTAATGTCTCCAAGACCAAGGAGATGTGGTTGGGAAGCAGCAAGAGGGGAGGCAAGAAAGACTCTGGGCTCACCTTCAGGCCAATCAGCATGAAGGGTCAGGAGGTGGAGCAGGTGACACAGTTTAAATACCTGGGGACAGTTATAGACAGTCAGCTACAATTTCAAGACCATGTGGACTGCACATTCAAAAAAGGCAGACAGCGCCTGGCTCTTCTGAGGAAACTCAGGGACCGCAACACCAGTCAGCGCACCATATCCATGGTGTACAAATCCCTGACAGAGAGTGTGCTGACATTTAACATCGTGTCATGGTATGGGTACCTCTCTGTCAAACAGAAGAACACACTAGCACAAAATCGTCAACCAAGCTGGAAAGATCATTGGGCACAAACAACTGCAATTTTCACATCTGCACACACAGGCCCTAACAAAGAAGGCAATTTCAAGACCATGTGGACTACACATTCAAAAAAGGCAGACAGCGCCTGGTTCTTCTGAGGAAACTCAGGGGCCTCAACACCAGTCAGCGCACCATGTCCATGGTGTACAAGTCCCTGACAGAGAGTGTGCTGACATTTAACATCGTGTCATGGTATGGGTACCTCTCTGTCAAACAGAAGAACACACTAGCACAAATCGTCAACCAAGCTGGAAAGATCAATGGGCACAAACAACTGCAACTTTCACATCTGCACACACAGGCCCTAACAAAGAAGGCACTCGAAGTCTATCAGGACCCCACTCACCCTCTTCACTGTGCTTTCCAGTTGTTGCCATCTGGACGAAGACTTAAAGTCCCAATGACAAGGAAGAATGGCTACAAGCGGTCATTTGTCCCATCAGCTGTGGCCATTTTAAACAAAGAACTGGTTTTTAATCAAGGGACATGGACAGAATATTGGATTTGATTTTATCTCACAGTTTTTATCTTATTTATTTTATTTTATACATCTATTTATTTTATTTTTATTAGGCTGACTGTGATGTGTGTTTACTGTATGTGTCTGTGCCATTGCCAAAGAAAATTTTCCATTTTATGTAAGTTTAATGGACAATAAAGAAGTCTAAGTCTAAAACTATGACTTATAAACTATTTTTAAACTTTCCCCATAGACTTAACATTGAGCTGGTTAGAGTGAGCCAGAGTGGGTGATGTCATAAAGAGGCCTTAGCCAATCATCTTAGGGATGTGCAAATATTCAGCAAGTGACGACCAATCAGACTGTATAGAGCTTAGAAACTTTTCCCCATAGACTTACATTGGGCTGATTCCAGGCAGCTGGCTCATTAATTAGACTGATTAGCCAGGTGTTTCTGGCCACCTGGAGCCACTGTCCCTTTTTTAGGCTATAGAGGAATCTCTACTATAAACTACAGATCCTGTTCAACTTCCAGTTGTCATCAACTTTGACCCCCGTCAACTTTTCCTCTGTCCACAACTGTTTCAAAATAAAAGTCCTCACTATAATAACTGATTTTCAATGATTTTACTATTAAAACTACTCAACTATTTAACTGTTCATTTATGCTATTTGATGCTGATGCAACTGCAGTTTGCATTTTCATGCACTCGTAATTTCTCTGAAATTACATTCTCTAGTTTGACCTTTGTTTTCCCAGGTGAGTCCCATTGTGACCTTGAGCCTCTTTTACAATGAAGCCCTGACATAAAGACATACAAGTTACCAAAAAAAAAAAAAAACATACAAAAACAACATGGACAGATTAAAAAACAAACAATCAGAAACAAAAAGGTAAAACAATCAAACAGCACAGAACATAACACACAGCAACCATAATTGAGAGCCTAGATCAAGGAAAACTTTTACAACTGTCAGATTTGAGCTGAGAGATTTTTTGTTTAAAAATGATTTAAAGAAATAAAAGCAGACAACCTAAGTTCTTTTTGAAGACGATTCCAGTACCAGGGAGCTGCAAATTTAAAAGCTGTCTTCCCAAATTCTGTGTGTCAAATCTACCTTTAAATCCGCAGATGCCTCCACACAAAGTTCTCTACATTGCCAGAGGGTGGCGCTCTAAATTCGTCCATTATCCCAATGCGTAGGCTATGTGCGCTGCGCTGGATCATCTTGTCCAAATGCCTTGGAGGTCAGGTATGGGGAAAAGTCTTTTAGGTTTTAGCGGTAAGTTCATTTTCTTCCTCACATCTTGTCTTGTTGTAGACTTGCGCTTAATTTCGCCGCTGCTTTCAGTGGGATACTACTAAGCTACTGCCGATTGTTTCTGTCTGCTATGTGCCGTCTAGGAACGCCAGTGCTGTGGCGTCACAAAGGGGGAACGCTCTGTCTAGCCTAGTGTGCCCTGGGTGCGCTCATTTGATTTGGAGGCCTTTGAAGAGATTGCCGCTCCCACAGTCTCTCGCAACTAGGCCTACTTGGCTTCCTGTCACACAAATATGGATGTAGCCTACTAAACCAGGAGGAACTCGTGTCTTGTAAGTCCTGTCTGAAAAAAAAGCCTTGCATTTTGCCTTGCATGTTTTTCTTTTTTTTTCTTAATTTGACTTGAGCTAGGCCTACTTATTAATATAGTCCTACCGGCTATCTTTAGTTAGGCTATTTGTGGGTTTGTTTGTGGAAGGGGGGTTGCTGTCCCTTTACTCTTTCAGCAAGGCTAGGTCCCGCTAATGACATAAACACAGACTTTGTAAAGGTCGCCAATAAGTCTACCATTTTACATGATTTTACATGGCTAAATGTTTAAGAATGTGTCATTTGATTCTTGTTTAATAACGTTGCCACGTTGAAATTGTAAGTCCTCACCAATGACCACCGACGTCGTCCTCCTCTACTTCGGAGGCTTTATCGTAAAACCTCCTTCTGTTTGCTTTTTGTGTTAGGCGTAGAACTCCACAAAGTCTACCTCTTGCTTCCAGTATATTTTTTCCTGAAGATATTAACCTTATTCGAATTGTAGTGTGGTGAAACCAGGACATAAATGCTGCTGGCTCTTAGATGGCAACTCTCCTACGAAATGATCCATAGCCTAGTAGGCTAAACCAGCATTAAGGCAACCTCTTTTACATCCCTGACTTGAACTGCGTGTGACGGTTTATTTTTTTTGTTTGTTTGTTTGTTTTTCCCTTCATCAATGTATTACGATTGTTACAACTTTACTTGGAGTTTCCATTTTATGCAACGCCTTGCACGTTAGCGAGACCATTTTGTCATTTTCCTCTAGGGTCTCCCCTTCGCTGGTTGCAAGTGGGAAGAAACGCTTGGCTGATCAGCTCCGAAAGAGTGAGTTTGGCCTTCACCTCCAAAGACAAGAGTAGTGTATTGCTAGAGACCTTGTAATGAGCAGATGTGTCGTCAACTGGTCAACAAACGTCTCTGTTCATAATACAGCGGGGCACATGAGGACAGGTGACTCTTCTCAGCAGCTCCTTCTTCTTCTTCTTCTTCTTCTTCTTCTTTTCTCAACGCACAACGTTATTAATGTGCCATCTGTCTCTACTTTTTAATCTCTCTATTCTTCATGTTTAGGCAAACTGCTCTCTGTGGTGAAGCTGGTCAAAGTTTGCGATGGCAATCTCAGGGATAGGGACCGGGTGTACTGCTGGATCTTGGGAAATGTCTGTGCGCCATCTGCTGACGGCCCTGTGGAGGACTCCTTTTGGGCCACGTTTAGCCTGCGACGTGAACGACACTCTGAGCGGTCAGTCTTCGCCGTGAGTGTCTTTTCATTATTTTTGCAACACAAGCAAGGCCATTGTTATCACTACGGCCTAGACTTGTCATGTCAAGCATATAAGCATGCCTTCTTAGCTAATGTATAGACTCCGAATGCTCTACACAAAACGTTCCCATTCGGCTGGGTGTTAATACAGATGCACACACAGACAACTGAATGACAACAACACCGATAGCAAATGATCATTCATTTTATATTTAGGGCTGGGCAAGTTAACGCGTTATTATCACGTTAACGCAGAAATGATTTAACGCAATTAATTATTTTATCGCACGTTAACGCAGTTTCAATTATCTTCCTTGTATCGCTGCTGCCGTGCTTGCAATAACCGGAAAAGAAAGGCTACCTTTACCTACAGTTCATTCAGTGAGTTCATTGATTGGTGGTATGAGTCTTGGGAAGACGGTGGGAGATAGAAGGCACCATATCAAAATGGATAGCCTCGTTATATGGGCTGCAGTGTTGTGGAAAACGTCTTATCCCGTTTAACCTAACAGGTAACAGAATCCAAGACGCATATTTACGCTATTTGCCGCCGCGCATCTCATTCGGGCTATAGGTAAACAAAATCGGATTTTAGATCACCGTTTTACCTAAATAACATTATTTCATGGAAGAGGAGAACCTTATCCGTTTCAAAGTTGATAGCCTATTTAGATGGGCTGCAGTGTTATCAAAGACGTCAGAATCAGTAAACCTACACAGAATCTAAGAATCAGACGCATATGAATCTAAGATTCAGACGCATTTATTGCCATCGCACTCAAGCTTTCAGTCACTCAACTCTGGGCAAAGTTGAGATTTTGGAAACTCACGTCTAGGGCTGGGCAAGTTAACACGTTATTAACGCGTTAACGCAGAAATTAAGTAACACGATTAATTATTTTATCGCACGTTAACGCAGTTTCAATTATCTTCCTTGTAGCGCTGCTGCCGCGCTTGCAATAACCGGAAAAGAAAGGCTACCTTTACCTACAGTTCATTCAGTGAGTTCATTGATTGGTGGTATGAGTCTTGGGAAGATGGTGGGAGATAGAAGGCACCATATCAAAATGGATAGCCTTGTTAATGGGCTGCAGTGTTGTGGAAAACGACTTATCCCGTTTAACCTAACAGGTAACAGAATCCAAGACGCATATTTAGGCTATTTGCCGCCGCGCATCTCATTCGGGCTATAGGTAAACAAAATCGGGTTTCAGATCACCGTTTGACCTAAATAACATTATTTCACGGAAGAGGAGAACCTTATCCGTTTCAAAGTTGATAGCCTATTTAGATGGGCTGCAGTGTTATGAAAGACGTCAGACTCAGTAAACCTACACAGAATCTAAGAATCAGACGCATATGAATCTAAGATTCAGACGCATTTATTGGCATCGCACTCAAGCTTTCAGTCACTCAACTCCGGGCAAAGTTGAGATTTTGGAAACTCACGTCACATGGAGTTGTAGCACGGTGATGTGACAGTTTCAAGTCGGTTTTCAGATCTCCGTTTGACCTGTTTGTGATCGCTTTCCATGGCTGATTTGATCGTCTAGGTTAAATAGAATTATTTTACGGGGGAGAACATTATGGAAGTCCGTTTTATTCTCACATAGCTCCATACCACCAAGCAAGACACATAGGCTCTAGGCTTATAAACAGGATAACATCAATGCCCTTAAGTGGCAATTGCCTAAACTATAATTTTGTAGGCTGATTACCTTGTATGAGTTGAGATTTACACTAAATATTTTATTTAACTGTTAGGCCTATGCTAGACAAAATTCTGAAAAGTTAGGCAAGAACAAATGTTGTGGAACTTATGGCAAAACAAATATAAAGGAATATTACACCTCTTAATAAAAATTGGGTTACACATCCTCTTACCTAGAGTTACATGTGTGGATAAAAAACATTTTGTTCTTATTTTCCCTGTCAGGCAATCTCAATTTAAGTTTTATTTTAGCTGTAGCTTAGCATAGGCCTAGGCACTGGATTGCCAGTTATGAACTTTACTTTCCAGTGCCTAAACTAAAGGTAAAATTGTGTTGCCAGGCCAGGAAAACACATGCACTGAGACCAAAATGCTTTTAACTCAAGGTGGAATATTCCTTTAAAATACAATTTAGCCTACACTACTTTTGAATTCATAGATGGCTTTTGCGTAAAACAATGTGATTAATCGTGATTAATCGGGGAAAATGTGCGATTAATCGCGATTACAAATTTTAATCTTTGCCCAGCCCTACTAATATAATTCAAGGGATTCATAGCTTTGACACAAAGGCTACCATTGTTTGAGACCACTCAATTACATTAATATGTTCAAATTACCAAGGCCAGAAGGCACTGCAGTTTCAGCACTAAATGAAACTTGTTGAGATGTTAGCTAGATGAGATGTAGAGCTAGACAAGTATTTTAACATTTTAGCTAAAACCAACTGTGGAGCTAAACCATTAATCAAAACACAAACAATCGTTCTCCAAAATCTTGCTCATAGCTTCGGAAAAAGTGGCTGGTTGATTTACTACAGGCTATCAAGACTGGTTGTAACATTATAAAGGTTGTGTAGCAGCATAGCATAGCGTTAGCATAGCATAGCATAGCCTTGTCGGCTCATTTTAACACACGCCAGTTGCAGAACATGTAAATAAACTCTTTATCTTACCTTTCCTGTTATTAAGAATAGTTTCTTAAACTTCAGATGGTAAATTCGAGGATCGTTCACCCATCCTGATTTGAAATATAGGTAAGCTTCTGTGCTCTTGAATGCCTTCAGGGACTCCTTAGTATAAGGAGAGGGATTGTGGACCAAGTAAATGAAAATATCACCAAAAACTATGTTTGGTAAACTGACAGCGGACTTCAGTGGCTCTAACAATCCCGTTGGAAGTTCATACGGATCAAAACCTAAAATGCCGATTTTGCTTAAGAGAGATGAGCGATTTTCTGACTAGTCATCGTCAATGAGCTTTGCGGTCCCACTGGTCCCTGTTCGGTCCTAAAGATGGCGGCGTCAACAAAAAAGTCACGTGACTGAAACTCATGCTAGCCGCTGGACACGGACATGACGTTTTCGAACGCGGCGACGCAGGGACTTGCCATAAGGGGATTGGCAGCCAACTGTGGAAGGAATTTGAGATGATATTTTTTAGGACCCCTTTAAAAGTCAGTGTTGGATTGTGGGATGGTTGGTGACCATACCCATATATTCTGGGATTGCCCCAAAATACAGACATTCTGGAGAAACATTAAAGATGAATTGGAAAAAAAAATTATGGGTATAACTTTACCTCTGGACCCTGTGTTGTTCTTATTGGACAACATGGCAGAACAAAATTTGACCAACGACCAATGTTATATTTTACATATCCTTTTGATGACCGCTAGGAAAATGATAACCATTCATTGGATGCAGCCCGACCCTCCCACAATATCTGAATGGACACAGAAAAATCAAACATGTTCAAATGATGGAAAATATGACTGCCATTCTACAGCTGAAACTGTTTTTGTTTATAAGGAGATGGACTCTTACATGGGTTGAAAGTGAATAGATAACTGAAAAATATGCCCATGTAATTTATAAATATTATGTGATCCAAGATCAAGGTCTTTTCTGTCAGTCCAGCTATGTTTGTCTTTTTTGTTTTGTTTTTTATATTTTATATTATCTTTTAGTTTTTTTTTCTGTTATTGTTGTTGTTGCCCTTAGTGTATTGTGTGGTTGTGTTTGCCTGTAAGGTATGTGCTGGCAATAAAGTTAAAAAAAAAACAAAAAAAAACATTGAAGTTCATAAACTATTATATTTAATTAAAGACATCCTCATCTTCCGATTCTGACCCACGTGTAGAGGTCCCTCTTTGCCACTGGAATGCCTCTGGATTCTTCTCACTTTCATTAGGTACAGAACAAACAACTAAGAGAAAATCAAAAGATTAATTTTCAAATTCACAGTAATGACACCTGATAAGTCAGGTTACCCAATAGCACGTAAGGTTTATGATTATTATTATTACCATGCTGTTTTGAACATTATAAGAGCAATAATTTCTTTATAGTAATGTTATGCTTGTAGGCGTAATGCAATGTAATTACTGATTCCAATTCTATGTGACTTGTAAGTCTTTCTAAGCACATTTTAATGAAAACAAATAATATATGTTAATAAATAAACAAGAAATAAAGCAATCCGTATACCATTTTGTCTACTTATGATTTGTGTGTCATGGGAAACATTTTAAATGGTGCAACTATCAGTACTGAAATAAAAATGCATAGTCCCTCTAAAAAACTTATCATTTTTGAAGTCATACAGTCCAGCACTCACCTCTCGACTGTGAAAAGAGCTCTAACATAACACTCTTTACTTTCTCCACGATGACAGCATCACGTCTTGCCCATTCATGACCAATTATCTCTTGCATGTGCCCATTACTGGACTGCTCAAGAGGTTGCTGATCAGCTTGTCCTTGTATTTATGCAGAAAAAAAGTGTTCTAATCAATTAACCAATTGAAGCATGGCACAGATGTGAATCATCAGATGATGACTGAATAAACTGATTTGAAATATTGAGCTTTTGCAAGATTAGAAATTTAACTGGAGATCTTAACATGACTATAGGGCTCACCCTGTGATGTATCAAACTTGGGGACTGTGATCCCACATATTTGGTCCAAGATGACTACTTTGTATTGTTCCCATTCTCTTTGAAAAGTCTCTTTCATCCTTTCTTCATTAATCTGCACATGGTGTTCAGGTCGACCACACTCTGTTGGAAAATAAATTAGGGACTTATTGTGATAAACTAACATTGAAAGTAAGTATTTTCAACATGGCTTATTTGCTGTGTTATGTGGTGAGTTGGAACCTGGTGAGTTGGAACCTGGTGGGAATAGAAACTTTAACTCGGGATATTCCATCTGAGGTAGAGCAGGCAACCTCCTTTCCACACTGGTGGCTATAGATATTTCATTTGCATGAGCTGAAAAAACAGTAAAGTAAAAATTTGATATTCCTGAGCACTTGCACAACTGCTGTAGTATGCACAACACTCTCTGGTCTTGGCCTCAACAGCACCTTCCAGGCAGCACTGTCTGCAAGATATTACTTTAACCCTAATCCTACTCCTCACTCCCTTAACCTTCACCCTAGATTTGGGAGGGGGGTGGGGGGTGGGGGGTAGTACCTTGAAGGCAGTGCTGCTTGGAAGGTACCATTTATGGCTAAAAAAACAAATGAAAAACCAAACAAATTGTGTAGCTCACAATGCGAGGTATACTCACAGTCTGGGACATGGTTGCTGCTCTTGTCTCCTCTCCATGCTAAGGCAAAGGTCTCTTCCCACAGTGTTTTAATCTTCTCATCAAGTTCTTTATAACCTCTGCTCCATTCATTGTCCAGAAACTCCCCCATCTCTTCCCCCACCTCCTCTGCCTGCGTGTCATCCTCTGAAGACTCTGTTTCATGAATTATCTCATATAAACTATTACATGACTCCATTTCGTCAATCTTCTCGAGAAGCTCATGGACCTGTGATCCATCTCCTCTGTTGATGTTGTCGAAGACGTGGTATCTGTTCCCACATTTCTCCACAAGCCACCTGAGAGGTTCTCCTTCACTTTCAATGTGCTCCTCAATGCTTGTGTTCCCCAAACTATCACCCCAAGTAAATAGCACTAAAGTGTTTCTCCAAACCATCTCACCAAACGTCTTCATGTTCTCTTCAATGATCTTCCTCTGTTCCTCTAAGAATGACACATCAGCTGGGACCACTATCAGGAAGGCATGAGGAGATTCAGAACATAGGCTCACACTTCGCATCAGCTCCATCTTTACCTGTTCAGAGATGTACTGGGCAGAAAAGTACTTCCACCAGGCAGGGGTGTCCACCACAGTCACATGTCTGCCACCCATTGATACACTTTCTTTTTTACACTTTTCAGTTCTGCTTAAGTGAGAGTGCTCTTCTTGGTTTAAGATGACATTTTTGGCAGATTTTTTTCCACAAATCACCCAACCCAAAAGAACAACTCCAATTTCTGGCAAGGACTGAATCTCGCCTGCAATGATGCAATCACAACAAAAACATTGAATAACAATATATGGACAATAAAAAATATCATCACTCTGTTGGGGTTTATTCCACAATCAGAACTGACTTGTAGAATACTATCCCTTCTTTACATTAAACTGCAGAGTGTATTACGTTTTCAGATACAGTATAACTCACCTTTTTCTCTGAGTTGATTTCTTGTCTCATCAACCTTCAACCATCGTTCACTTGCTCTCTCCTGAGCAGCTCTCTTCTTCTCTTCCACCTTCGTTGAAGTTTTCTTGTCAAGCTCAAAATGTCTGCCACTGTAACTCACTACCATTCTAACTATAGTTTTCAGGAGCTCAACAGCCTGGTGTTCTCTTTTCCTCTGCTTATCCAGGACACAGTATCTGTTCCCACACTTCTCCACCAGCCACTTCAGAGTCTCACCCTCACTCTCTATATACTGCTCTATGGTTTTACCCTGCAAGTACTCTCCTCTAGTGAACACCACTACGGTGTGTTCCCAAACCTTCTCTCCAAAAAGCCCTAAGTGTTCCTCCACTACTTTCCTTTTTCTCTCTGTAAACTTACCAGTCTCAACAGTAAGGACAAAAGCATGGGGTCCTGGAGGGCAAAGTTGAACGCTCAACAGGAGCTCATATTTGGTTCGCTGTGCTGTGTCACTCAGAGGCAACTCCTTCCACCACCCAGGGGTGTTCACAACTGTCAACTGTCTCGCTCTCAGGTGACCATGATGTATTGTACAGTTTACAGTTCTTTGACCAGGCTGAGGGTCTGAATGACCCAGCAGAGTGCTAACCACTGATGTCTTGCCTGACTTGATTCCTCCCACAATTACCAGTGACAACTCTGTAAGATAAGGATTACAGAATGTAAAACAATAGTTAGGGTTACAAAATGCTTGGAATTTTCAATGGGAATTTTCTGGAATGTATATGGTCAGTTTTTTGAAATTATCCAAAAAGTAATTCTCATCAATTAATTCTCATTAATTTAATTCAAAAATTAGCTTACTACACCAAAGTTACTGAACAGTTTCCAGAAATTTCCCAGGAATATTCTGTGGCTTGGCAACCTTAATAATAAATTATACTAATAAATGACAACCCAATAATACAACAGAAAACATTGTTTAGACATTTGTCCTTTGCCATTGATATTTTTATTTTATTTTCACTAATGAAACTTCTGATCTTTTTTTCAGATTAAAAACAACTATCAGCACATACAATGCAGTATCTGCCATTAATTTGTCAACAACAGTAATATAACAGTGACAAATATGGTTAATGAATTCTCACCGCTTATGATGTCCTTCTTGTACCATTTTTTCATCACACAGGACTTGTCTGACTTGGAAAGCGTGTAAATCCTTTAAATTGTTGAAGTTAAAAGCAAAGATACAGCTCGAATTTCTGACATATGGCCTCATTTACAGTGTTAGGAGAGGTCATATTTGCACACAATTGTGCACAAGATGAACGTCCTAAATGGAACAGATTGTACTGTGTACAGAATCAACACTGTTAAGCGTCACCAGTGCTACCCTCATTGTGGTAGGTTGGGTGAAAACCTTGTATGTGTGTGTGAGTTGAATGAGACAGAGAGAGGGAGATCAAACATCCCCTTTGTTTGTTGTCTGTCGGAGAAAAGCCAGTCTGCTCTTACTCTAACATTCCAGAGGATGTCAGCAGATGACAATTGATATATTAGGTCTAGTCAGGGCCAGTTGTAGGCATAGACAAACTAGGCGATCGCCTAGGGCACAAAATATCAGGGGGGCATCACAATACATTTATGACTTTTGTTTCTTCAGTTTTCCACTTCGATTTTTAGACAAGACAGGGCAAAACTCAAATCTTGCCTAGGGCAGCAAAAAGGCTAGGAACTACCCCGGGGTCTATTGCTTCATGATCAACTATTGTTGCCGGTATTGCAGGTTTCATGTGTGATTTTGTGTTTTGCTGATCTTATTTGTTTGTTTTCCATAGCTTCAGTACATGATTATTTTCTGGATATGGGCGGGCGATGTCAGGCTACCGGTGTATGGGGACACGCTACACGCCTCTCTCACGCCGCAGAACCTGAACCTGGGGGCTCATTTATCAACAGTGCGTAGAAAACATTCTAAATTCTATCGTAGGAGTGAAATTTAGGATGTGCGTAAGTACAAAAAAAAAACGGTATTTATAAAACGTGCACAGGCTGGTCGTACGCACACCAGCAATGATAAATCCCACACCTTCTAAATCACTGTGCTCGCGCACGCTCAGGTTCATTTAAATGCCGACACACCCCAAATTAACCATATATGGCATGAATAACCTCTCTGACGGGAACATTTCAGACAGCTGCACACAATCATGCTACTCACTGAAATCGCGCTCCCTCTTACATACAATGGCCTCTGAATATTTACAATGAGTTATACATTTTCAAATGACTTTCCAAAGTGTCTCAATAAAATGTTTGTCACGAGTAATCCACGTGTTTGTCTCGAAGTATACGGATTCGTTTGTCAGACTTATATAAAACTTTTGTTTACTATAGGCTGTGAGATTTGCGGACGTTTTTACTTGCAGTTTCGCAATTCTACCACTGGGTTTTGTGCTTACGCGTGGTCAGAGATGTGCCTACATTTAAGCACATTTCTAAGATCAAGTACAAGTTTATAAATCCCACACTTTGCGCAGGAATGATCGTACGCACCCTTTATGCACAGATCTGTGCTTAAGTACGGTTGATAAATGAGCCCCCAGGACTGGACTGGGACCAAAACATGGCCTGGCCATGGTGGCCCATCATGATTTTATTCAGTAAATAAGAGACTAAATTTGACTAGCCCAATTTGAGTAAATGAAAATTAGACAGCAGATGAGTGAATTATGACAGCCGCTGCCCAAAAATGATTGTCGGCTCACCAGGCATTGCCCTGTATGGTCTATGGCCAGTCCATGCTCGACACAATAAAGTATCAGAACGTGGAGATGTTTATGTAGCATTTTATTTGGAATAGCCCGGGAGCTTATGCCCACGACGTGTCAACAGGGATGTGAAAAGGGATTACATACTGCAGTGGGCAGGAAGAAAGGTCCGACATGATATTACAACTCTGTCATAACATTCTACTTTAGGGTCATTTATCCTAACAACTGTTTTGAGTTCAAGTTCAAAGCTCACTGCAGAATCATGTAGGCTAGATGAAAAGTCAAGGTACAACATCCAGGACTAGTAGGATAATGCTTGTCAGTGTAAGAAAGGGGGGAGAGTAGGAGAAAAGAGAAAGAGTACATGATATATAATCCTTTTCTATCTCTTTCACTAGCTAGCAGGTGTGCAGGGAGTTTACATATTAGGACTCCCCTTGAGTGCATAGGTAAAAACAGCTTTTGATATTTGCTGGCCTGCTTTATGTGCTGGTCATGCACATTTTGTAAAAAAAAATGTGTTCACGTGGCGAGATAGACACACCTGGCAATTGGTGGCACCTTGCTACTTTCCCACAAATATCAGCCAGCGCTGCACTGTGCCTCCCACGCACTGCCTGTCAGTCTGGACTATAAGAACAGGCAGAGCCCCCCTGAGTCTCTGTGCGTCTGTGGACACAGTACGATGGCCATGCTTTGGATTGCCAGCTGTTTCGCTCTGGTAGTGTCAGCCCTGGGTGAGTAAATGGTTCTCCTACAGTAGGCCTATGGGTTATTGGCTAAAACTGTTTAGCATTTACTTTCTGACTTGAACAAGTAGTTCTAAAAAACACAATACTTGTTGCCTAAGGTTGCTGTTCTTAGTTTGCCAGTTGATACCAGTCCAATCAAATATGCAAACAGGGCAGAACAATGAATTGACTACAATATTAATGGTATTGACAAGGCATTAATTTATGTACAGACAAGTGTAAAAGTGAACTATAACTATAATAACAATTTTATTTAAGGCCTACTGTAGTTTATAGTTTCTATCAATGCAAAACCAGGAAAATCTCTGAAATATTAGAATACTTTTTGTATTTCTGTATTTGTATAACCACTACTCTACTGTATACACTGTTTATAATCATTACAATCAACAATCAGTCTCCAACCCCTGTCCTGTGTCTCTCCCTGTGCACAGGCTGTGGAGTTCCCTCCATCAAGCCCCAGGTGAGCGGCTACAACAAGATTGTGAACGGAGAGAATGCCGTGTCTGGATCCTGGCCCTGGCAGGTGTCCCTGCAGCAGAATAATGGATTCCACTTTTGCGGAGGTTCTCTGATCAACCAGTACTGGGTCCTCACTGCTGCCCACTGCCGTGTCAGGTGTGTGTGTGTGTGTGTGTACTAACTAGTATGGCAACAAATTAAATTGTTGCATATACTGTATATGTGTAATATTATTTTTATATGAAGGAGGGCATCCCTATACTGTATATATTATATTATTATTATTATTATTATATATATCCTCTTACATGCTATTTGTTGTGACTCCAGTGCCAGGTCTCACCGTGTTGTTCTTGGAGAGCATGACCGCGGCTCCTCTGCTGAGCCCATCCAGGTCAAGGGCATTGCCAAGGTAAGACACCAGCTGGGCCACTGGAGCTCACTGTTGATACAGTACCTATTGGACAACACATTCAACACCACTCATTTAACGGCAACTGTCTTACTGTGGGATAACTCCTATGAACATTTTTAGTGCTGTCTTCCTCTTCCTACTTTTGAGATTCAAAATAATTTCAAACATATCTCACATGTTTTCCAAGTTGTTATGTGCATTTTGTCGTTTTTTTTTTCGTCCTCTGTTGTTTAAATACGTATACTCTTATATCATACTCTCTTTCTATCTATCTCTCTGCTGCCCCCCCCCCCCCTCTACATTTCACTGCTCTTTGTAACTGTACAAATATGCATGTGTCAAATAAAATTCTTGAAATCTTGAATCGTATATCATACTCTGTATTTCTATCTATCCCCCCCCCATCTCTCTCTCTCTCTATCCCTACAGGTGATCTCCCACCCCTACTACAACTCCAACAACTTCAACAATGACATCACCTTGCTGAAGCTGTCTAGCCCCGCCCAGCTGAGTTCCCGTGTGTCCCCCGTCTGCATGGCCTCCTCCAGCACCAGCATCCCCTCTGGCACCCGCTGTGTCACCACTGGCTGGGGCAGGACCGGCTCCACCTGTGAGTGGAGTAGCACACACACACACACACAAAAACACACACACACACAAAAACACACAAACACACAGACAGACACACACACACACACACACACAAACACAAGACCATACCTACATGACACATACAGACTCATACCAGCACATGCATTCGCCACACCTACACACACACACAAAACGTTAAAAATATAGAAAGCTTACTTTCATCTATTTGGACAAGTCACTCACTCAAGTCACTCACCGCCCCCCCCCCCATCTCCTTCTCCAGCAAGCCCCCGTATCCTGCAGCAGACCGCCCTGCCCCTGCTCAGCCCTGCTCAGTGCAGGCAGTACTGGGGCAGCAACAGGATCACCGATGCCATGATCTGCGCTGGAGCCTCTGGAGTCTCCTCTTGCCAGGTGAGAATGCAGGGAACTCGCTAACACTTTATTTTAAGGTTCACATATTAGCCACTAATACATACCTAATTAATGGCTGTGTAAGTGACTTGTAAGGCATGTGTTTGGCAACATTAATCATTTGTTCGGTGTGTTCACAAATTTCTTGTTCATGACTTATTAAGCCTCTATTCTAGATATAATCTTAATAATGCCCTAATAAGCCTTGATCTCTACTTACTAAGTAGTAGTACCTACCAAAATAGAACATGTATAACCCACTAGTAAACTGTCTGAATAAAAAATGTGTTAATGCACGCTTAACAAATGATTAATGTCACTAATACAGCATTAATTAGGTATGTACTGTATTAATGGCTAATATGTGAACCTTAAAATAAAGTGTTACCGGGAACTCACACACACACACACACACACAGAGTTCACACACAACACATACAGACACGTATAGACACAGACACAGACCCATACAGACACACACACACACACACACACACACACACACACACACACACACACACACACAGGCCTACACACATATAGGCAATATTCATAGCCTGGACATCACAATGATTCAGTTACTGTGATTTTATAAATCTAGTTTATAATACTGCAGTGTAGTGCGCCATTTATGGAGCATTGCAGTAATGAAATCAGCCCATTCATCGGTATGTCACAAACTGAACATATGCCCTCACCCCTCCATAGGGTGATTCTGGTGGCCCTCTGGTCTGTGAGAACGGTGGTGTGTGGTCCCAGGTGGGTATCGTCTCTTGGGGCACCAGCAACTGCAACGTGCGCGCCCCTGCCGTCTATGCCCGCGTGTCCTACCTGCGCAGTTGGATCGACCAGACCATCACTCGTAACTAAAGACTGGGCAGCGCCGCTTCGCATCGAGGCCTCTGAAGTTAAGAGTTTTGTGCTGACAGATGATGTACTATAGATTATAAGGAAATAAAAAGACATAAAAATAAACATAATGCTGTGTGTGGTTTTTATTTTGTATTTTGTTTATTTCATTTTTATGTTAAGGCATAGTTGGAGCATCTGGTTAAGTTATTGAGGATTTTGTAACATCATGTTATCATTTATTAGTGTTTAGGCTAAGCAATTTACTAACTTGAAACATATTATACATTACAATTTTAAACTATATTAATGCATCATGATGATTACAATGTATTATTTGAAGTAATATGACTTAAGAATACACAAACTACCATCACAGTATTCTCTTTGAAAAGAGCCATTTCTATAAATTTTTTGAAAAGTAGAAGAATCAAGCTTTCTATTTGTCACTTCTGGACAAACATGCAGAGCTTCAGATCTGATTAGAACAGACCTCAATATCCCACAGGTGTGATGTGTGACCTCTTAAGATGCTATGTCTTTGACATTGATTGATTTGTGCTTTTTTGAGCATTAATGAAAATTTACATTAGGGCATTCACATGCTTGCTTTGGAGTACCCATGCTCCTTTGTGCAAGTGAAAATATAATGTGTCAATATGACATCTGTCAGTAGCATATTTTCATTTTCGAAGAGTTGAAGAGCAAAGCAATTTAATTTATTTTGGCAATTTTTAATTGATGTAAAAGAAATAAAAATGACAATCCAGATATTCCTTGACAGTAAGGTTGATATTCTCCTAGGTGCCCAAGTCCAAGCCCAAACCAGTCCTTAAGCACCTGAGAGAATACTGCCCTAAGAGCTCAAGTCTTGAAGTCATCACAGCATATTTTAAAGCTGTGAAACGTGTTCAGACCTAAAACTGTGTTAAGGTAAAGGTTAAGAATGGTCAGCGGTTGGAAGTGCTCTTAAGGTTTGGGTTGTGAAGATTTACCACATACTGCCGCCAGCTAGCTCAAGCTATTTGGCATCCGGTATATAAATGTAAATTTGAAAAAACACAGATAAAAAATATCTGTTCTTAAAACTGTCACCATACCGTATGCGTATAGAAGCTCGGTGTCCTTAAGACTGTGGGTCAAAGCAAAATGAAACAGCCCATATTTATGGCTATGTTTTTTTGTTTATGGTTACAAAGTTGATGTTTTTCATTCAGGGATACAAGAGCAGAGGAAATGTCCCTGAGCCCTTTTGCATGTGTGGGCACAGTGCGACGGCCATGCTTTTGATCGCCAGCTGTTTCGCACTGGTGGTGCCAGCTCTGGGTGAGTAGGCTACGGTTTAGAGATTTGGTTATGCCTATTGGTTTAGATTGTGTGCAGTGTGTAGGCCTATTGGCAACAGTTTATATCGATCTTCAGTGCGTACAGGTAACAGAGACGGGCATATGAAAACAAAACCTAATTGATTTGGTTTCGTTTTCATATACCTGCTTCTGTTAGCGTCAGCTGCCGGTTCACCATCTCGGGTTGGGTTGCAATGTGAAACAGCAGGGCTACATATTGATTCATTCCAGATAATTCCTTTAAGACATTGTGTTTTACATCATGAAAATAGGGCCCATTGTGTGCAGTCTGTCTCCAACACCTCTCTGTGTCAACTCCTGAGCCCAGGCTGTGGAGTTCCTTCCATCAAGCCCCAGGTGAGCGGCTACAACCAGATTGTGAACAAAGAGAATGCCGTATCTGGATCATGGCCCTGGCAGGTGTCTTTGCAGCGGTCTGACGGCTACCACTTTTGTGGAGGTTCTCTGATCAATGAGTACTGGGTACTCACTGCTGCTCACTGCGGCGTCAGGTGCGTGTGTGCGATGTGTGTGTGTGTGTGTGTGTGTGTGCGTAATGACTCTCAGTACACTTTTACAGCATCCTATGCTATTTGTTTTGACCCCAGTGCCAGTCACCGTGTTGTCCTCGGAGAGCATGACTGCATTTCCTCTGCGGAGCCCATCCAGGTCAAGGGCATTGAATTGGTGAGACGCCAATCAAACCACTGAGTTTTGAATTGTTGTGTTGGACACAGAGTGTAATGATGACAGCTCTGAGGCTTGATTTGATGAGGCCACACCTTTTGTGTCATGTCTCTCTTTTTTAAAAGGCTACACACTAACATGTCTCTCACTCTCTTTCTCACACATACCCTTCAGGTGATCCCCCACCCAGACTATGACTGCGACACCTTCAACTATGACATCACCCTGCTGAAACTGTCCAGGCCCGCCCAGCTGACGCCCCATGTCTCCCCAGTGTGCCTGGCCACCCCTGTCACCAACATCTCCGGCACCCACTGCATCTCCACCGGCTGGGGAAGAACCGGCCCCTACTACTGTGAGTGGACACACATATAACCAAAGCTATAAGCTAATTATATATACCTTTATTATGCATGTAGAGTACATAGTTTTATATTATTATTGGTGATAAGTCAGCGAGTTAGTAAAATGTATGTATATAGCGCTCATTATTGATTGCATGTAATTATTTTGTTTATTTCATTATAAACTCCATAGCCAAATACAGGAAAAATACAAGTAACAAAACTCATATCACAATTTCTTTGATGTCATATGAGGCTTTTAATTTGTGAATGCAACATGACATTAAAGAGACACCAGGCAGGTCTGCCATTTTCTAAGTGGCCGAATTTTACAAAGTAGAAAAATAGCAACTACATTGTACTGTACATTTTTATCAATCGATGTGAATATATTTGTGGACCAAAAAATACAAACCAGAGATGACAGTTTTCGTATTATTGTCCAATAATATAGTGGAGGGTGAAAGAAACATGCATCAAAGTTGATTATATACTGTATTTTCATTCTTTTCACACACACACACACACACACACACACACACACACACACACACACACACACACACAAACACATGCAAACATTGGAAATGGGGCTAAGCATATTCTCACAAATTTGCTCATGTTGTTCTGCATATATTTAGTCTAAAATATATTTCTGTCATCCCTGTTATTTCTTTCTGACCCGTCTGTCACTCCTCCTCCCCCCCTCTACTCCCTCTGTCTGTCTGCTCTTCCAGTGAGACCCGCTATCCTGCAGCAGGCCATACTGCCTGTGCTCAGTCCTGCTCAGTGCAAACAGTACTGGGGCAGCAACAGCATCACTGATGCTATGATCTGTGCTGGGGCCTCAGGAGTCTCTTCCTGCTATGTTAGAATTCAGGGAACACACACACACACACACACACACACACACACACACACACACACACACACACACACACACACACACAAATATATTGAATACACAGTGATACCTACATTCCAGTTAACATTATGTACTATGCAGACAACATTCACAGTATTTGTCCTCCATAGGGTGATTCTGGTGGCCCTCTGGTCTGTGAGAATGATGATGTGTGGTCCCAGGTGGGTATCGTCTCCTGGGGCACCATTGACTGCGATGTGAGTGCCCCTGTTGTCTATGCCAGTGTGCCCTACCTGCGCCTCTGGATCGACCGAGTCATCATTCGCAACAGTCGCTGTGAATGGTCGCCGTGAGTAGCTGTGAAGCACAGGACATGAAATGCTGCATCAGCCACAGTAGGATCCTAAAATTGGTGTATTGTTGAGTCAGGCAAGACTTTTTTCAGCAGAAACTTTGTAACTATGAGCCTACAAACTACTGCTCGCTAGACAACAAACTGGACTTAATCCAACTCAAATTAATTACAACTATAGGTAATTGTGGAAACATGGCTGAACAATATCAAATAAATCAACACCCATCATCATAAAATGCTTGGAACTCCTAGTCATGAAACAACGCAAATCCCAGGTACTGTACCTGCTACGCTGGGCCCCATGCAGTTTGCGTCCTAACTGCTCAACTGATGATGGAACACCACTGCCATTCACCTCGTTCTCACGCAGGACACCTGTGTCAGAATGCTGTTCATTGACTTCAGTATACTATAGCATCATTTCTCAACAGCTGTTATAGAAAATGGTTCAGCTGGGACTGAACACCACCTCCTGCAATTGGATTGTAGACTCCCTGGTTGGAAAACCGCAGGCAGTCAGAACACTGAACAGTAGAACATGATGCAAGGCCTCTCAAAATTAACTGGAATGCACTTTTTTCTTTGTCTACTGCCAATTTCTTAGCCTGGCAGCGCCATCCTGCGTACTTACTTTAAAATTAATTTTACCTCCATACGAGTCTGGAGTAGAGCGCCTACTTCGGTTCACTCACGGTTTAGCCAATCAGCACACAGTTTAGAGGGATAACTCTTAACTTGCCTGTACACGTTCATTATTCTCCCCCTACTTTCAAATTACCTTTACAAAATTGGTACATGACATTAACATTAGCTAGCGATCTGTTACTGCTGAATGCGGAAGTGAGAGCCAGGTGAGAGGATACGTCATATCCACACTGAAACATCCGTTGCATTGTTCCAGACTGTGACAGAGTCAACAGTCGGCTTATTAGTCAGGCTACCAATTTCTAATTTAAACTGTACATTCTACCTTCACCTCACTACCTAAATCCCTTTGTATTATAGCCACTGCTGAAGTACAAATCTGCTTACATGTAAGCCCTGTCTTGTTTGTCCTGTCCCCTATTTGTTCTAAAAGCACTACTTGATACTCTCTGCACTTTATGTTTACCTAATGCATGCACTTATGTGGCCTTTTTTAACCCAGGTCTGTCTTATGGAAGTGCGCATACTTTCTTTAAAGCATTCAAAATGTAATCTCTTGTCTTTCTCATGTTGAAAAATGACTAAGATATTTGAGTTTTAGTGTTCATTTTAGTGTTTATATTATTGTGAGCCATGATGTCAAGGAATGCTAATTGAAAGTCCACTAACTCCACAAACAAGTAGAGGGGGTGCCATTGCTCAGTGAGCTGGTGTGTCGTACCATAGATCTGGGGACCTTGAGTCTGACCCAAGGTCATTTCCCAATCCTTACCCATCTCTCTCTCCCATTCTTTCCCATCACTCATTCTACTGTCCTATCAAATTCAAGCCAAAAGCCATAAAAATCTAGCCTGGCACGCCCTCCCAGTGACGTAACACCTTCGGGGTTGCTGTCGCTAGACTGGCCAGCGACTGATCTAAACAGCATTTCTGATTTCCACAAAAATCTGGAACTCCGCCCTCTTGGTCGGGAACCAATCAACTTTGAGCAGCTCCAACAGCTCTCAGTCCTGTCAGCAAGCAGTTCCCTTCGCGTCACATATGTCAGAGGAAAGAGTGGTGTGATTGGTTTTGCTTCGGCACAGCATTTTCTGACATCAACCAGTAGCAAACCGAGGCATTTGAGGGAGGCGCATTGAGAAACGTTTGTTGTACAGGCTCTTGGTCAGACCAAAGTCTTGCAGAGCTTTGAAAGACGATGGCAATCAGGCTAATAAAAATCTATCTTTAAAAAAGTAGAGTATCTGTTGAAAATTACAGTGTATTTACATAAGTGTTTGACATATTTTTTAGGGGTGCCAATAATTATGGCACATGTGCTTTTGTGAAAAGTATTTATTTCTCTTTCATGCATTGCGTTTTCTCCAGCGAAATTTATTTATGTTAAAGGTGGGGTTATTCTCCATCAATTTCGTTGTGAGACTGACATAACTTCTGAATATATATATATATATATATATATATATATATATATATATATATATATATATATATTTGATTCCACATTATATAATCATCTTTACAAGGAGTGCCAATAATTATGGAGGGCGCTATACATGGTTAGGTGCCATGCGTTAAGAGACTTTTTCTGGTAATGAAATTTTATTTTCAGATGTCAATAGTGATGGGGATCAAATCTGTTATGACGAAAATTCCTGGGGACATGTCTCCAGCGTCTCTGGCTAATACTGTAATACTGTATATTGTAGCATATAATTAAAAGTTAGAAGTAATTGAAACAAAATTTGTCACTGATATTTAACATCAGTCAGCCAAAGTGCTATAAAATAAAAACAAACGAAATACAATAAAAAAAAGGCATCAAAAGCAAAATAGACAGAAACAAGAAACTTAATATAGCTTAAATTAACTAGGGGTTTTTATTTATTTTTTGTTATTATTATTATTATTATTATAAATTATAAAAATGTATAGGCAAACCGTATACCAATTAATATAGCTACTTCACCATATACTTTTGATTGTATACTTATAGAACAGTATAGCAGGCCAAGAGCTGAAAGCGCTGAAAATACATGGGTGTTCAGTTCAGTATAGTGTTTGGACACATACTGTATAAAGCTTGAAATAATTACTGGTCAAACCACACTCAAATACATTCAGCATAATATGGTTGTTGTCTTGGTCACATTCACAGTCGGGTTATAATGCATTCATAGTGTGTAATACATGTTCACATAACTAGCATCCGCTATTGTTTAATGTGTTTATATTAGTGCTGGCAAAATTAACTGATTAATTAAGTGATTAATCCAAAACATTAACGCAGATTAATCCTGATGGATATGTTTCCACTTTCATGGCATGTATTATGTTCAATTTCAGATAGAAAATGGTTCGGCTATCAAGTCAAACTATAATAACACACAAACTATAATATCACAATAAATAAAAGGTACAAGACAAAAAAGAGAAATAAACTTAAAGTTAAACCTAACACAAAAATAAAACTTATCAAAAAAAAAATAAACCTTAACCTATCACCAAAACTATAAAAGGGAAAATAAACTTAGCACTAAAATCATCATAAATCATCATCAACCATTCTTTATTCAGGGGAACTTGACTGAGCTCTAGGCTCTTTTACAGCAATGCCCTGATAGGAAATAACAATCATAAAATAAGATTGGACTTAACACTAACTAGACAAATATTATGGCCTAGCTCCTGAATGTTCAACATATTTGGGGAATCCTTGGGGGTAGGGGACAGGTGTGAATTGCTGGAGGAAATGGGTTTGACAGCACTAGTTTATATTTGTGACTACTCATAGGACATTTGTTATCTAATAGGCCTTTACAACTTTACACAAGGAATGATAAAGTATTATTTATTATTTTGTTTGACTATTTATTTATGACTGTAATTCTGTTGCATCCATTTCTTCTGTGTCTAAGTCTTCCACTTGTGGGTCTGAGCAAAATCCTGATGATCCGTGAGTCATCCACCAGGCAACCTCCCTATAAGACCTGTTAAGGTCATGCACGTTTGTTTCAGACCCTGGGGATGATACAGTATACACAGTTTATATGCATAAATGAAAAATTTAGAACTAGAAATGTTGAAATATGGAACATCAAAAACTGAAAATTGTGTTATACCTTCTTGTATTAGATTTGACAGCAGGCGTTGGATTTTCCCTGTGATGCATGCCTCTTGTCTCCCCCACTCTCTTTCAAACATCTGTCTCAGTCTCTCTGTTTCACCTGAATACTTCTCGGAGGTGTGCTCTTGGTCTTTATGCCCTGGTTGGAGATGTGGTTGTTACAAATGAACCTGCCACCCCATGTGTGTGGGTAAGCATTGAATAGAGTGGTAATGAACAGATCAAATCAGATGGATAGTCTACCTTTGAATGGATCCATAATGTCAGCTTCCTTGATGAAAGATCAAGGCCTACGGGACTTGTTAGGACTAATGGACGTTCCTGAACTGGTTTCCTCCACAGAACTTTCAGGGCAATCATCATTAAAGTGATCGTCATGAACTAATTAAAGAACAAAAACATTCCTGTAAGACATTATGTGTGACACAAACATAATTCCAGGATGATTACTATAAAACGATGTGCTAATGAGAAAAAAAATGCCCCAAATGATTAATCTAATGATCATTTTATTTATTATTATGTCTAATTGATTAAACTCTAAATTTATGATACCATTATTTTTCCATTACTCAATTTAACAATGTAATAAATAAATGAATAAATAAATACATAAATATTAACAGTGATATGTGGCCTACTGTATGTTTGGCAAAAATATATTTTTAATGAATGCCATGATAAACAAACAGAGGAGCTTTTACAATGTTTTCAAATGTGTTTCTTTAAAAAAAAAAATAAATAAAAAAAAAAATAAATAAATCCTTACAGAAAACCTACTATAATGCTGTAATTACAGATAAAATGATTAACTAGTTTTACAAAAAACAATCACACTTACAGTTTAAGTCAGTCTCCATACTTCCTGAAGTGCATCCACTGTGGAAAGCCCTAATTTCCCTCTCTGCTGACCCATCCATTCTTCGCCATTTTTGATCCAAAAAAATGCACCATCTCATTTGGTACATCTATAATGACTTCATCAGCATCTGCTTGGTTTTGTGTCTCAGGCTCTAGCATTATTAAACTGTTAGCGGTCACCATTTCCTCTATCTTCTTTAATAGCTCCATAACTTTATCTTCTCTGTCATACCAGCTAATGACATGATATCTGTTTTTGTCCACAAGCCGCATTTGTCCACAAGCCACTGCAAAGATTCTCCTTCACTCTCAATGTGTTCCTCTATACTTGTATCCCCCAGCATGTCCCCACATGTGAACAGCCCTATGGTGTGTCTCCAGACCTGATCACCAAACATCTTCATGTTGTCTTCAGTGATCTTCCTCTGCTCTTCAAGAAAAGCAAGAAGGATGACATGCGGTGATTTGGAATCAAGTGTCAATCCTCTCTGCAACTCTCTCTTCACCTGCCCTTGAGTGCATTTGGCAGGTAAGTACTTCCACCAGCCAGGGGTGTCTACCACAAACACTTTTTTACCAGCAATATTTTCAGACTGTATTCCACACTGGTCTGTTCTACTTTGTTTTTGATCATGCTCATAGCCTAGAATGGTCTTGCTTGCTGATGTTTTTCCGGAGAGTAACCACCCCAAAAGAAGAATTCTTAATTCTGGTGGCGACCATACAACCTCTGAAGAGATTAGAAAAGTATAAGTACCTAAGTACTTAGCATACACAAACGACTAGTGAAAACACAGGTACAGTATATAGACAAAGCACTTGTAAGTCTAGACCACTTAGTGAAAGTTAAGCTACTTACCCTTTTGTATAATTTCTCTTTGGTCCATCACCTTTCGCTGTCTCAATTTTGCTCTATCTTGATTTGTTTTCCTTTTCCTTTTAACTTCCAATATTGTTTTATATTTAAAATAGCTGTTAGTCTTTGCTAGAAATTCTATTTGTTCTAGAAGCTTACTGGCTTCAGCAAAGTTTTCTCTACTGTGAATGTCAAAGATGCAACATCTGTGCCCACATTTTTCTATCAGCCACTTCAGAGGTGCTCCCTCACGGTCAATGTACTGCTCAATCATTTCAACTTCAGAAGATGCTCCTCTGGTGAACACCAATATGGTGTGTTTCCAAACGTTCTCCCCAAAGAGCCCCAAGTGCTCCTCCATTGACCTCCTGTTCTTCTCAGAAAATGGGTCATCTGTGCCAGTGACCAAAATGAAAGCATAAGGTCCTGGTGAATACATGGACAGACTCAACACAAGCTCTTGCTTGATGAGCTCTGTTGTGTCAATCAATGGATATTGCCTCCACCATCCTGGGGTGTCGATGAAGACTACTGTCCTACCTCCAACCTTCTGCTCTCTTCTCACACAGTTACGTGTCCATTTCACAGATTCTGTCTAACAGAGTAAGTTGTTTATTAAAGACGTCTTCCCTGACACAATTGCACCAAGGACCACCACTAGCAGATCTGTAAAAAGAAAGAAAAATTAGGACAGAGGACCACCATTTCACCACATTTCAGTCTGTATTTCACTTGTATTATCAACTCACACAGGTTTAAATTAACTGTCACATTAACGCAGGATCAAAATGTAGTGGCCTGGCTGACGTTTACAGCACAGCAACACTGTAACTTGTCTGTAAAGTCACCATCACCACATTTGCCACCTCATGCCATATCGTTCATTATCCCACCTGTAACGTGACTAAAAATCTTCAATCACGCCAGCTTAATTTTGAGTGTGCTGTGAATGTATGTGCGTGCGTGCATGCGTGCATGCAAAATAAGGAGACGAAAGTTCAGCAATTTTCAGTAGTTCATAATCAGTGTATTGAGCAAGGTAAAAAAAAAAAAAGGTTCTGCTGGTAGTCTAAACGTTCTTCTTCAAACAAAAAGAATAAAGGGCGCAGCCAGAGCGCACAATTCCACAAAATGGAGAATGCAATAGAAATAAAATGAGACAAAAGAAAAGTTGATTTAGTGCCTTGCACTACATGTTCGTTGGTGCAACTAACGAACGTACACTTCAGCAACAAAAACAGAATAAGGTTCGCTCGTAAAACTCCGCGGTGAAGATAGTTTCACGTTGGATATTCGACAGATATTCGCATATAAATGGTGCTGAATTCTATTTCACTTTCCCTCAGTGTTGCAGTGAGCACACCCCCATGGTTTCACAAGCTTCAGAACCACCCATATTACAACTTTCATAATATGAAATTATATATATATAAAGTTATACCATTGATTTCTATGGGAAAAGCTTATTTTTTCAGTAGCTTCTACACCAAATGACCTTAGGTCCTCAAATTTGCTCAGAATGTTTGACTGTATGTGCTGACTAAGACACACCACAATTAATTGGCATCATATGCCCTGTGATGCTTATAGTAAGGTATAAAGGAAATACCATTGATTTCTATGGGGAAAAGCTTATTTTTTCAATAGCTTCTACACCAAATGACCTTGGGTTCTCAAATTTGTTTAGAATGTTTGACTGTATGTGCCGACTAAGATACACCACAATTAATTGCCATCATATGCCCCCTTTAGCTTATAGTAAGGTATAAAGGAAATACCATTGATTTCTATGGGGAAAAGCTTATTTTTTCAATAGCTTCTACACCAAATGACCTTGGGTTCTCAAATTTGCTCAGAATGTTTGACTGTATGTGCCGACTAAGATACACCACAATTAATTGCCATCATATGCCCCCTTTAGCTTATAGTAAGGTATAAAGGAAATATCATTGATTTCTATGGGGAAAAGCTTATTTTTTCAATAGCTTCTACACCAAATGACCTTGGGTTCTCAAATTTGCTCAGAATGTTTGACTGTATGTGCCAACTAAGATACGCCACAATTAATTGGCATCATATGCCCGTGATGCTTATAGTAAGGTATAAAGGAAATACCATTAATTTCTATGGGGAAAAGCTTATTTTTTCAATACCTTCTACACCAAATGACCTTGGGTTCTCAAATTTGCTCAGAATGTTTGACTGTATGTGCCGACTAAGATACACCACAATTAATTGTCATCATATGCCCCCTTTAGCTTATAGTTAGGTATAAAGGAAATACCATTGATTTCTATGGGGAAAAGCTTATTTTTTCAATACCTTCTACACCAAATGACCTTGGGTTCTCAAATTTGCTCAGAATGTTTGACTGTATGTGCCAACTAAGATACGCCACAATTAATTGCCATTATGCCCCCTTTAGCTTATAGTAAGGTATAAAGGAAATACCATTGATTTCTATGGGGAAAAGCTTATTTTTTCAATAGCTTCTACACCAAATGACCTTGGGTCCTCAAATTTGCTCAGAATGTTTGACTGTATATACTGACTAAGACACACCACAATTAATTGGCATCATATGCCCCGTGATGCTTATAGTAAGGTATAAAGGAAATACCATTGATTTCTATGGGGAAAAGCTTATTTTTTCAATAGCTTCTACACCAAATGACCTTGGGTTCTCAAATTTGCTCAGAATGTTTGACTGTATGTGCCGACTAAGATACACCACAATTAATTGCCATCATATGCCCCCTTTAGCTTATAGTAAGGTATAAAGGAAATACCATTGATTTCTATGGGGAAAAGCTTATTTTTTCAATAGCTTCTACACCAAATGACCTTGGGTCCTCAAATTTGCTCAGAATGTTTGACTGTATGTACTGACTAAGACACACCACAATTAATTGCCATCATATGCCTCCTTTATGCTTATAGTAAGGTATAAAGGAAATACCATTGATTTCTATGGGGAAAAGCTTATTTTTTCAATAGCTTCTACACCAAATGACCTTGGGTTCTCAAATTTGCTCAGAATGTTTGACTGTATGTGCCGACTAAGATACACCACAATTAATTGCCATCATGTGCCCCCTTTAGCTTATAGTAAGGTATAAAGGAAATACCATTGATTTCTATGGGGAAAAGCTTATTTTTTCAATAGCTTCTACACCAAATGACCTTGGGTCCTCAAATTTGCTCAGAATGTTTGACTGTATATACTGACTAAGACACACCACAATTAATTGGCATCATATGCCCCGTGATGCTTATAGTAAGGTATAAAGGAAATACCATTGATTTCTATGGGGAAAAGCTTATTTTTTCAATAGCTTCTACACCAAATGACCTTGGGTTCTCAAATTTGCTCAGAATGTTTGACTGTATGTGCCGACTAAGATACACCACAATTAATTGCCATCATATGCCCCCTTTAGCTTATAGTAAGGTATAAAGGAAATACCATTGATTTCTATGGGGAAAAGCTTATTTTTTCAATAGCTTCTACACCAAATGACCTTGGGTTCTCAAATTTGCTCAGAATGTTTGACTGTATGTGCCAACTAAGATACACCACAATTAATTGCCATCATATGCCCCCTTTAGCTTATAGTAAGGTATAAAGGAAATACCATTGATTTCTATGGGGAAAAGCTTATTTTTTCAATAGCTTCTACACAAAATGACCTTCGGTCCTCAAATTTGCTCAGAATGTTTGACTGTATATACTGACTAAGACACACCACAATTAATTGGCATCATATGCCCCGTGATGCTTATAGTAAGGTATAAAGGAAATACCATTGATTTCTATGGGGAAAAGCTTATTTTTTCAATAGCTTCTACACCAAATGACCTTGGGTTCTCAAATTTGCTCAGAATGTTTGACTGTATGTGCCGACTAAGATACACCACAATTAATTGCCATCATATGCCCCCTTTAGCTTATAGTAAGGTATAAAGGAAATACCATTGATTTCTATGGGGAAAAGCTTATTTTTTCAATAGCTTCTACACCAAATGACCTTGGGTCCTCAAATTTGCTCAGAATGTTTGACTGTATGTACTGACTAAGACACACCACAATTAATTGCCATCATATGCCTCCTTTAGCTTATAGTAAGGTATAAAGGAAATACCATTGATTTCTATGGGGAAAAGCTTATTTTTTCAATAGCTTCTACACCAAATGACCTTGGGTTCTCAAATTTGCTCAGAATGTTTAACTGTATGTGCCGACTAAGATACACCACAATTAATTGCCATCATATGCCCCCTTTAGCTTATAGTAAGATATAAAGGAAATACCATTGATTTCTATGGGGAAAAGCCTATTTTTTCAATAGCTTCTACACCAAATGACCTTGGGTTCTCAAATTTGCTCAGAATGTTTGACTGTATGTACCGACTAAGACACACCACAATTAATTGGCATCATATGCCCCTTGATGCTTATAGTAAGGTATAAAGGAAATACCATTGATTTCTATGGGGAAAAGCTTATTTTTTCAATAGCTTCTACACCAAATGACCTTGGGTTCTCAAATTTGCTCAGAATGTTTGACTGTATGTGCCGACTAAGATACACCACAATTAATTGCCATCATATGCCCCCTTTAGCTTATAGTAAGGTATAAAGGAAATACCATTGATTTCTATGGGGAAAAGCTTATTTTTTCAATAGCTTCTACACCAAATGACCTTGGGTTCTCAAATTTGCTCAGAATGTTTGACTGTATGTGCCGACTAAGATACACCACAATTAATTGCCATCATATGCCCCCTTTAGCTTATAGTAAGGTATAAAGGAAATACCATTGATTTCTATGGGGAAAAGCTTATTTTTTCAATAGCTTCTACACCAAATGACCTTGGGTCCTCAAATTTGCTCAGAATGTTTGACTGTATATACTGACTAAGACACACCACAATTAATTGCCATCATATGCCCCCTGAAGCTTATAGTAAGGTATAAAGGAAATACCATTGATTTCTATGGGGAAAAGCTTATTTTTTCAATAGCTTCTACACCAAATGACCTTGGGTCCTCAAATTTGCTCAGAATGTTTGACTGTATGTACTGACTAAGACACACCACAATTAATTGCCATCATATGCCCCTTTATGCTTATAGTAAGGTATAAAGGAAATACCATTGATTTCTATGGGGAAAAGCTTATTTTTTCAATAGCTTCTACACCAAATGACCTTGGGTTCTCAAATTTGCTCAGAATGTTTGACTGTATGTGCCGACTAAGATACACCACAATTAATTGCCATCATATGCCCCCTTTAGCTTATAGTAAGGTATAAAGGAAATACCATTGATTTCTATGGGGAAAAGCTTATTTTTTCAATAGCTTCTACACCAAATGACCTTGGGTTCTCAAATTTGCTCAGAATGTTTGACTGTATGTGCCGACTAAGATACACCACAATTAATTGCCATCATATGCCCCCTTTAGCTTATAGTAAGGTATAAAGGAAATACCATTGATTTCTATGGGGAAAAGCTTATTTTTTCAATAGCTTCTACACCAAATGACCTTGGGTCCTCAAATTTGCTCAGAATGTTTGACTGTATATACTGACTAAGACACACCACAATTAATTGGCATCATATGCCCCGTGATGCTTATAGTAAGGTATAAAGGAAATACCATTGATTTCTATGGGGAAAAGCTTATTTTTTCAATAGCTTCTACACCAAATGACCTTGGGTTCTCAAATTTGCTCAGAATGTTTGACTGTATGTGCCGACTAAGATACACCACAATTAATTGCCATCATATGCCCCCTTTAGCTTATAGTAAGGTATAAAGGAAATACCATTGATTTCTATGGGGAAAAGCTTATTTTTTCAATAGCTTCTACACCAAATGACCTTGGGTCCTCAAATTTGCTCAGAATGTTTGACTGTATATACTGACTAAGACACACCACAATTAATTGCCATCATATGCCCCCTGTTGCTTATAGTAAGGTATAAAGGAAATACCATTGATTTCTATGGGGAAAAGCTTATTTTTTCAATAGCTTCTACACCAAATGACCTTGGGTTCTCAAATTTGCTCAGAATGTTTGACTGTATGTGCCGACTAAGATACACCACAATTAATTGCCATCATATGCCCCCTTTAGCTTATAGTAAGGTATAAAGGAAATACCATTGATTTCTATGGGGAAAAGCTTATTTTTTCAATAGCTTCTACACCAAATGACCTTGGGTTCTCAAATTTGCTCAGAATGTTTGACTGTATGTGCCGACTAAGATACACCACAATTAATTGCCATCATATGCCCCCTTTAGCTTATAGTAAGGTATAAAGGAAATACCATTGATTTCTATGGGGAAAAGCTTATTTTTTCAATAGCTTCTACACCAAATGACCTTGGGTTCTCAAATTTGCTCAGAATGTTTGACTGTATGTGCCGACTAAGATACACCACAATTAATTGCCATCATATGCCCCCTTTAGCTTATAGTAAGGTATAAAGGAAATACCATTGATTTCTATGGGGAAAAGCTTATTTTTTCAATAGCTTCTACACCAAATGACCTTGGGTCCTCAAATTTGCTCAGAATGTTTGACTGTATATACTGACTAAGACACACCACAATTAATTGGCATCATATGCCCCAGTGATGCTTATAGTAAGGTATAAAGGAAATACCATTGATTTCTATGGGGAAAAGCTTATTTTTTCAATAGCTTCTACACCAAATGACCTTGGGTTCTCAAATTTGCTCAGAATGTTTGACTGTATGTGCCGACTAAGATACACCACAATTAATTGCCATCATATGCCCCCTTTAGCTTATAGTAAGGTATAAAGGAAATACCATTGATTTCTATGGGGAAAAGCTTATTTTTTCAATAGCTTCTACACCAAATGACCTTGGGTTCTCAAATTTGCTCAGAATGTTTGACTGTATGTGCCAACTAAGATACACCACAATTAATTGCCATCATATGCCCCTTTAGCTTATAGTAAGGTATAAAGGAAATACCATTGATTTCTATGGGGAAAAGCTTATTTTTTCAATAGCTTCTACACCAAATGACCTTGGGTTCTCAAATTTGCTCAGAATGTTTGACTGTATGTGCCGACTAAGATACACCACAATTAATTGCCATCATATGCCCCCTTTAGCTTATAGTAAGGTATAAAGGAAATACCATTGATTTCTATGGGGAAAAGCTTATTTTTTCAATAGCTTCTACACCAAATGACCTTGGGTTCTCAAATTTGCTCAGAATGTTTGACTGTATGTGCCGACTAAGATACACCACAATTAATTGCCATCATATGCCCCCTTTAGCTTATAGTAAGGTATAAAGGAAATACCATTGATTTCTATGGGGAAAAGCTTATTTTTTCAATAGCTTCTACACCAAATGACCTTGGGTCCTCAAATTTGCTCAGAATGTTTGACTGTATATACTGACTAAGACACACCACAATTAATTGGCATCATATGCCCCATGATGCTTATAGTAAGGTATAAAGGAAATACCATTGATTTCTATGGGGAAAAGCTTATTTTTTCAATAGCTTCTACACCAAATGACCTTGGGTTCTCAAATTTGCTCAGAATGTTTGACTGTATGTGCCGACTAAGATACACCACAATTAATTGCCATCATATGCCCCCTTTAGCTTATAGTAAGGTATAAAGGAAATACCATTGATTTCTATGGGGAAAAGCTTATTTTTTCAATAGCTTCTACACCAAATGACCTTGGGTCCTCAAATTTGCTCAGAATGTTTGACTGTATGTACTGACTAAGACACACCACAATTAATTGCCATCATATGGCCCCTTTAGCTTATAGTAAGGTATAAAGGAAATACCATTGATTTCTATGGGGAAAAGCTTATTTTTTCAATAGCTTCTACACCAAATGACCTTGGGTTCTCAAATTTGCTCAGAATGTTTGACTGTATGTGCCGACTAAGATACACCACAATTAATTGCCATCATATGCCCCCTTTAGCTTATAGTAAGGTATAAAGGAAATACCATTGATTTCTATGGGGAAAAGCTTATTTTTTCAATAGCTTCTACACCAAATGACCTTGGGTCCTCAAATTTGCTCAGAATGTTTGACTGTATATACTGACTAAGACACACCACAATTAATTGCCATCATATGCCCCATGATGCTTATAGTAAGGTATAAAGGAAATACCATTGATTTCTATGGGGAAAAGCTTATTTTTTCAATAGCTTCTACACCAAATGACCTTGGGTTCTCAAATTTGCTCAGAATGTTTGACTGTATGTGCCGACTAAGATACACCACAATTAATTGCCATCATATGCCCCCTTTAGCTTATAGTAAGGTATAAAGGAAATACCATTGATTTCTATGGGGAAAAGCTTATTTTTTCAATAGCTTCTACACCAAATGACCTTGGGTTCTCAAATTTGCTCAGAATGTTTGACTGTATGTGCCGACTAAGATACACCACAATTAATTGCCATCATATGCCCCCTTTAGCTTATAGTAAGGTATAAAGGAAATACCATTGATTTCTATGGGGAAAAGCTTATTTTTTCAATAGCTTCTACACCAAATGACCTTGGGTCCTCAAATTTGCTCAGAATGTTTGACTGTATATACTGACTAAGACACACCACAATTAATTGCCATCATATGCCCCGTGATGCTTATAGTAAGGTATAAAGGAAATACCATTGATTTCTATGGGGAAAAGCTTATTTTTTCAATAGCTTCTACACCAAATGACCTTGGGTTCTCAAATTTGCTCAGAATGTTTGACTGTATGTGCCGACTAAGATACACCACAATTAATTGCCATCATATGCCCCCTTTAGCTTATAGTAAGGTATAAAGGAAATACCATTGATTTCTATGGGGAAAAGCTTATTTTTTCAATAGCTTCTACACCAAATGACCTTGGGTCCTCAAATTTGCTCAGAATGTTTGACTGTATGTACTGACTAAGACACACCACAATTAATTGCCATAATATGGCTCCTTTAGCTTATAGTAAGGTATAAAGGAAATACCATTGATTTCTATGGGGAAAAGCTTATTTTTTCAATAGCTTCTACACCAAATGACCTTGGGTTCTCAAATTTGCTCAGAATGTTTCACTGTATGTGCCGACTAAGATACACCACAATTAATTGCCATCATATGCCCCCTTTAGCTTATAGTAAGGTATAAAGGAAATACCATTGATTTCTATGGGGAAAAGCCATATTTTTTCAGTAGCTTCTACACCAAATGACCTTGGGTCCTCAAATTTGCTCAGAATGTTTGACTGTATATACTGACTAAGACACACCACAATTAATTGGCATCATATGCCCCGTGATGCTTATAGTAAGGTATAAAGGAAATACCATTGATTTCTATGGGGAAAAGCTTATTTTTTCAATAGCTTCTACACCAAATGACCTTGGGTTCTCAAATTTGCTCAGAATGTTTGACTGTATGTGCCGACTAAGATACACCACAATTAATTGCCATCATATGCCCCCTTTAGCTTATAGTAAGGTATAAAGGAAATACCATTGATTTCTATGGGGAAAAGCTTATTTTTTCAATAGCTTCTACACCAAATGACCTTGGGTTCTCAAATTTGCTCAGAATGTTTGACTGTATGTGCCGACTAAGATACACCACAATTAATTGCCATCATATGCCCCCTTTAGCTTATAGTAAGGTATAAAGGAAATACCATTGATTTCTATGGGGAAAAGCTTATTTTTTCAATAGCTTCTACACCAAATGACCTTGGGTCCTCAAATTTGCTCAGAATGTTTGACTGTATATACTGACTAAGACACACCACAATTAATTGCCATCATATGCCCCTTTAGCTTATAGTAAGGTATAAAGGAAATACCATTGATTTCTATGGGGAAAAGCTTATTTTTTCAATAGCTTCTACACCAAATGACCTTGGGTCCTCAAATTTGCTCAGAATGTTTGACTGTATGTACTGACTAAGATACACCACAATTAATTGCCATCATATTGCTCCTTTAGCTTATAGTAAGGTATAAAGGAAATACCATTGATTTCTATGGGGAAAAGCTTATTTTTTCAATAGCTTCTACACCAAATGACCTTGGGTTCTCAAATTTGCTCAGAATGTTTGACTGTATGTGCCGACTAAGATACACCACAATTAATTGCCATCATATGCCCCCTTTAGCTTATAGTAAGGTATAAAGGAAATACCATTGATTTCTATGGGGAAAAGCTTATTTTTTCAATAGCTTCTACACCAAATGACCTTGGGTTCTCAAATTTGCTCAGAATGTTTGACTGTATGTGCCGACTAAGATACACCACAATTAATTGCCATCATATGCCCCCTTTAGCTTATAGTAAGGTATAAAGGAAATACCATTGATTTCTATGGGGAAAAGCATATTTTTTCAATAGCTTCTACACCAAATGACCTTGGGTCCTCAAATTTGCTCAGAATGTTTGACTGTATATACTGACTAAGACACACCACAATTAATTGGCATCATATGCCCCGTGATGCTTATAGTAAGGTATAAAGGAAATACCATTGATTTCTATGGGGAAAAGCTTATTTTTTCAATAGCTTCTACACCAAATGACCTTGGGTTCTCAAATTTGCTCAGAATGTTTGACTGTATGTGCCGACTAAGATACACCACAATTAATTGCCATCATATGCCCCCTTTAGCTTATAGTAAGGTATAAAGGAAATACCATTGATTTCTATGGGGAAAAGCTTATTTCTTCAATAGCTTCTACACCAAATGACCTTGGGTCCTCAAATTTGCTCAGAATGTTTGACTGTATATACTGACTAAGACACACCACAATTAATTGCCATCATATGCCTCCTTTAGCTTATAGTAAGGTATAAAGGAAATACCATTGATTTCTATGGGGAAAAGCTTATTTTTTCAATAGCTTCTACACCAAATGACCTTGGGTTCTCAAATTTGCTCAGAATGTTTGACTGTATGTGCCGACTAAGATACACCACAATTAATTGTCATCATATGCCCCCTTTAGCTTATAGTAAGGTATAAAGGAAATACCATTGATTTCTATGGGAAAAAGCTTATTTTTTCAATAGCTTCTACACCAAATGACCTTGGGTTCTCAAATTTGCTCAGAATGTTTGACTGTATGTGCCGACTACGATACACCACAATTAATTGCCATCATATGCCCCCTTTAGCTTATAGTAAGGTATAAAGGAAATACCATTGATATCTATGGGGAAAAGCTTATTTTTTCAATAGCTTCTACACCAAATGACCTTGGGTTATCAAATTTGCTCAGAATGTTTGACTGTATGTGCCGACTAAGATACACCACAATTAATTGCCATCATATGCCCCCTTTAGCTTATAGTAAGGTATAAAGGAAATACCATTGATTTCTATGGGGAAAAGCTTATTTTTTCAATAGCTTCTACACCAAATGACCTTGGGTCCTCAAATTTGCTCAGAATGTTTGACTGTATATACTGACTAAGACACACCACAATTAATTGGCATCATATGCCCAGTGATGCTTATAGTAAGGTATAAAGGAAATACCATTCATTTCTATGGGGAAAAGCTTATTTTTTCAATAGCTTCTACACCAAATGACCTTGGGTTCTCAAATTTGCTCAGAATGTTTGACTGTATGTGCCGACTAAGATACACCACAATTAATTGCCATCATATGCCCCCTTTAGCTTATAGTAAGGTATAAAGGAAATACCATTGATTTCTATGGGGAAAAGCTTATTTTTTCAATAGCTTCTACACCAAATCACCTTGGGTCCTCAAATTTGCTCAGAATGTTTGACTGTATGTACTGACTAAGACACACCACAATTAATTGCCATAATATGGCTCCTTTAGCTTATAGTAAGGTATAAAGGAAATACCATTGATTTCTATGGGGAAAAGCTTATTTTTTCAATAGCTTCTACACCAAATGACCTTGGGTTCTCAAATTTGCTCAGAATGTTTGACTGTATGTGCTGACTAAGATACACCACAATTAATTGCCATCATATGCCCCCTTTAGCTTATAGTAAGGTATAAAGTAAATACCATTGATTTCTATGGGGAAAAGCATATTTTTTCAGTAGCTTCTACACCAAATGACCTTGGGTCCTCAAATTTGCTCAGAATGTTTGACTGTATGTGCCAACTAAGATACACCACAATTAATTGCCATCATATGCCCCGTTTAGCTTATAGTAAGGTATAAAGGAAATACCATTGATTTCTATGGGGAAAAGCTTATTTTTTCAATAGCTTCTACACCAAATGACCTTGGGTTCTCAAATTTGCTCAGAATGTTTGACTGTATGTGCCGACTAAGATACACCACAATTAATTGCCATCATATGCCCCCTTTAGCTTATAGTAAGGTATAAAGGAAATACCATTGATTTCTATGGGGAAAAGCTTATTTTTTCAATAGCTTCTACACCAAATGACCTTGGGTCCTCAAATTTGCTCAGAATGTTTGACTGTATATACTGACTAAGACACACCACAATTAATTGCCATCATATGCCCCTTTATGCTTATAGTAAGGTATAAAGGAAATACCATTGATTTCTATGGGGAAAAGCTTATTTTTTCAATAGCTTCTACACCAAATGACCTTGGGTCCTCAAATTTGCTCAGAATGTTTGACTGTATGTACTGACTAAGACACACCACAATTAATTGCCATCATATGCCCCTTTAGCTTATAGTAAGGTATAAAGGAAATACCATTGATTTCTATGGGGAAAAGCTTATTTTTTCAATAGCTTCTACACCAAATGACCTTGGGTTCTCAAATTTGCTCAGAATGTTTGACTGTATGTGCCGACTAAGATACACCACAATTAATTGCCATCATATGCCCCCTTTAGCTTATAGTAAGGTATAAAGGAAATACCATTGATTTCTATGGGGAAAAGCTTATTTTTTCAATAGCTTCTACACCAAATGACCTTGGGTTCTCAAATTTGCTCAGAATGTTTGACTGTATGTGCCGACTAAGATACACCACAATTAATTGCCATCATGTGCCCCCTTTAGCTTATAGTAAGGTATAAAGTAAATACCATTGATTTCTATGGGGAAAACCATATTTTTTCAGTAGCTTCTACACCAAATGACCTTGGGTCCTCAAATTTGCTCAGAATGTTTGACTGTATATACTGACAAAGACACACCACAATTAATTGGCATCATATGCCCCGTGATGCTTATAGTAAGGTATAAAGGAAATACCATTAATTTCTATGGGGAAAAGCTTATTTTTTCAATAGCTTCTACACCAAATGACCTTGGGTTCTCAAATTTGCTCAGAATGTTTGACTGTATGTGCCGACTAAGATACACCACAATTAATTGCCATCATATGCCCCCTTTAGCTTATAGTAAGGTATAAAGGAAATACCATTGATTTCTATGGGGAAAAGCTTATTTCTTCAATAGCTTCTACACCAAATGACCTTGGGTCCTCAAATTTGCTCAGAATGTTTGACTGTATATACTGACTAAGACACACCACAATTAATTGCCATAATATGCCTCCTTTAGCTTATAGTAAGGTATAAAGGAAATACCATTGATTTCTATGGGGAAAAGCTTATTTTTTCAATAGCTTCTACACCAAATGACCTTGGGCTCTCAAATTTGCTCAGAATGTTTGACTGTATGTGCCGACTAAGATACACCACAATTAATTGTCATCATATGCCCCCTTTAGCTTATAGTAAGGTATAAAGGAAATACCATTGATTTCTATGGGGAAAAGCTTATTTTTTCAATAGCTTCTACACCAAATGACCTTGGGTTCTCAAATTTGCTCAGAATGTTTGACTGTATGTGCCGACTACGATACACCACAATTAATTGCCATCATATGCCCCCTTTAGCTTATAGTAAGGTATAAAGGAAATACCATTGATATCTATGGGGAAAAGCTTATTTTTTCAATAGCTTCTACACCAAATGACCTTGGGTTATCAAATTTGCTCAGAATGTTTGACTGTATGTGCCGACTAAGATACACCACAATTAATTGCCATCATATGCCCCCTTTAGCTTATAGTAAGGTATAAAGGAAATACCATTGATTTCTATGGGGAAAAGCTTATTTTTTCAATAGCCTCTACACCAAATGACCTTGGGTCCTCAAATTTGCTCAGAATGTTTGACTGTATATACTGACTAAGACACACCACAATTAATTGGCATCATATGCCCAGTGATGCTTATAGTAAGGTATAAAGGAAATACCATTCATTTCTATGGGGAAAAGCTTATTTTTTCAATAGCTTCTACACCAAATGACCTTGGGTTCTCAAATTTGCTCAGAATGTTTGACTGTATGTGCCAACTAAGATACACCACAATTAATTGCCATCACATGCACCCTTTAGCTTATAGTAAGGTATAAAGGAAATACCATTGATTTCTAAGGGGAAAGCTTATTTTTTCAATAGCTTCTACACCAAATCACATTGGGTCCTCAAATTTGCTCAGAATGTTTGACTGTATGTACTGACTAAGACACACCACAATTAATTGCCATAATATGGCTCCTTTAGCTTATAGTAAGGTATAAAGGAAATACCATTGATTTCTATGGGAAAAAGCTTATTTTTTCAATAGCTTCTACACCAAATGACCTTGGGTTCTCAAATTTGCTCAGAATGTTTGACTGTATGTGCTGACTAAGATAGACCACAATTAATTGCCATCATGTGCCCCCTTTAGCTTATAGTAAGGTATAAAGTAAATACCATTGATTTCTATGGGGAAAACCATATTTTTTCAGTAGCTTCTACACCAAATGACCTTGGGTCCTCAAATTTGCTCAGAATGTTTGACTGTATGTGCCAACTAAGATACACCACAACTAATTGCCATCATATGCTCCCTTTAGCTGATAGTAAGGTATAAAGGAAATACCATTGATTTCTATGGGGAAAAGCTTATTTTTTCAATAGCTTCTACACCAAATGACCTTGGGTTCTCAAATTTGCTCAGAATGTTTGACTGTATGTGCCGACTAAGATACACTACAATTAATTGCCATCATATGCCCCCTTTAGCTTATAGTAAGGTATAAAGGAAATACCATTGATTTCTATGGGGAAAAGCATATTTTTTCAGTAGCGTCTACACCAAATGACCTTGGGTCCTCAAATTTGCTCAGAATGTTTGACTGTATGTGCCAACTAAGATACAGCACAACTAATTGCCATCATATGCTCCTTTTAGCTGATAGTAAGGTATAAAGGAAATACCATTGATTTTTATGGGGAAAAGCTTATTTTTTCAATAGCTTCTACACCAAATGACCTTGGGTTCTCAAATTTGCTCAGAATGTTTGACTGTATGTGCCGACTAAGGTACACCACAATTAATTGTCATCATATGCCCCCTTTAGCTTATAGTAAGGTATAAAGGAAATACCATTGATTTCTATGGGGAAAGGCTTATTTTTTCAATAGCTTCTACACCAAATGACCTTGGGTTCTCAAATTTGCTCAGAATATTTGACTGTATGTGCCGACTAAGATACACCACAATTAATTGTCATCATATGCCCCCTTTAGCTTATAGTAAGGTATAAAGGAAATACCATTGACTTCTATGGGGAAAAGCTTATTTTTTCAATAGCTTCTACACCAAATGACCTTGGGTTCTCAAATTTGCTCAGAATGTTTGACTGTATGTGCCGACTAAGATACACCACAATTAATTGTCATCATATGCCCCCAGTCTGTATATACAGTCAAACATTCTGAGCAAATTTGAGGACTGAAGGTCATTTGGTGTAGAAGCTATTGAAAAAATAAGCTTTTCCCCATAGAAATCAATGGTATTTCCTTTATACCTTACTATAAGCTAAAGGGGGCATATGCTGGCAATTTATTGTGGTGTGTTTTAGTCAGTATATACAGTCAAACATTCTGAGCAAATTTAAGAACCCAAGGTCATTTGGTGTAGAAGGTATTGAAAAAAATAAGTTTTTTACCATAGAAATCAATGGTATTTCCTTTATACCTTACTATAAGCTAAAGGGGGTATATGATGGCAATTAATTGTGGTGTATCTTAGTCGGCACGTAGAGTCAAACATTCTGAGCAAATTTGAGAACCCAAGGTCATTTGGTGTAGAAGCTATTGAAAAAATAAGCTTTTCCCCATAGAAATCAATGGTATTTCCTTTATACCTTACTATAAGCATCATAGGGCATATGATGCCAATTAATTGTGGTGTGTCTTAGTCAATATATACAGTCAAACATTCTGAGCAAATTTGAGGACCGAAGGTTATTTGGTGTAGAAGCTATTGAAAAAATAAGCTTTTCCCCATAGAAATCAATGGTATTTCCTTTATACCTTACTATAAGCTAAAGGGGGCATATGATGGCAATTAATTGTGGTGTGTCTTAGTCAGTATATACAGTCAAACATTCTGAGCAAATTTGAGGACCCAAGGTCATTTGGTGTAGAAGCTATTGAAAAAATAAGCTTTTCCCCATAGAAATCAATGGTATTTCCTTTATACCTTACTATAAGCTAAAGGGGGCATATGATGGCAATCCATTGTGGTGTATCTTAGTCGGCACATACAGTCAAACATTCTGAGCAAATTTGAGAACTCAAGGTCATTTGGTGTAGAAGTTATTGAAAAAATAAGCCTTTCCCCATAGAAATCAATGGTATTTCCTTTATACCTTACTATAAGCTAAAGGGGGCATATGATGGCAATTAATTGTGGTGTATCTTAGTTGGCACATACAGTCAAACATTCTGAGCAAATTTGAGGACCCAAGGTCATTTGGTGTAGAAGCTAATGAAAAAATAAGCTTTTCCCCATAGAAATCAATGGTATTTCCTTTATGCCTTACTATAAGCTAAAGGGGGCATATGATGCCAGTTAATTGTGGTGTATCTTAGTCGGCACATACAGTCAAACATACTGAGCAAATTTGAAAACCCAAGGTCATTTGGTTTAGAAGCTATTGAAAAAATAAGCTTTTCCCCATAGAAATCAATGGTATTTCCTTTATACCTTACTATAGGCTAAAGGGGGCATATTATGGCAATTAATTGTGCTGTATCTTAGTTGGCACATACAGTCAAACATTCTGAGCAAATTTGAGAACCCAAGGTCATTTGGTGTAGAAGCTATTGAAAAAATAAGCTTTTCCCCATAGAAATCAATGGTATTTCCTTTATACCTTACTATAGGCTAAAGGGGGCATATGATGCCAATTAATTGTGGTGTGTCTTAGTCAGTATATACAGTCAAACATTCTGAGCAAATTTGAGGACCCAAGGTCATTTGGTGTAGAAGCTATTGAAAAAATTAGCTTTTCCCCATAGACATCAATAGTATTTCCTGTATACCTTACTATAAGCTAAAGAGGGCATGATGGCAATTAATTGTGGTGTGTCTTAGTTGGCACATACAGTCAAACATTCTGAGCAAATTTGAGAACCCAAGGTCATTTGGTGTAGAAGCTATTGAAAAAATAAGCCTTTCCCCATAGAAATCAATGGTATTTCCTTTATACCTTACTATAAGCTAAAGGGGGCATATGATGGCAGTTAATTGTGGTGTATCTTAGTCGGCACATACAGTCAAACATTCTGAGCAAATTTGAGAACCCAAGGTCATTTGGTGTAGAAGCTATTGAAAAAATAAGCTTTTCCCCATAGAAATCAATTGTATTTCCTTTATACCTTACTATAAGCTAAAGGGGGCATATGATGGCAATTAATTGTGGTGTATCTTAGTCGGCACATACAGTCAAACATTCTGAGCAAATTTGAGAACCCAAGGTCATTTGGTGTAGAAGTTATTGAAAAAATAAGCCTTTCCCCATAGAAATCAATGGTATTTCCTTTATACCTTACTATAAGCTAAAGGGGGCATATGATGGCAATTAATTGTGGTGTATCTTAGTTGGCACATACAGTCAAACATTGTGAGCAAATTGAGGACCCAAGGTCATTTAGTGTAGAAGCTATTGAAAAAATATGCTTTCCCCCATAGAAATCAATGGTATTTCCTTTATACCTTACTATAAGCTAAAGGGGGCATATGATGGCAATTAATTGTGGTGTATCTTAGTCTACACATACAGTCAAACATTCTGAGGAAATTTGAGAACCCAAGGTCATTTGGTGTAGAAGCTATTGAAAAAATAAGCTTTTCCCCATAGAAATCAATGGTATTTTCTTTATACCTTACTATAAGCTAAAGGAGGCATATTATGGCAATTAATTGTGGTGTGTCTTAGTCGGCACATATAGTCAAACATTTTGAGCAAATTTGAGGACCCAAGGTCATTTGGTGTAGAAGCTATTGAAAAAATAAGCTTTTCCCCATAGAAATCAATGGTATTTCCTTTATACCTTACTATAAGCATCATGGGGCATATGATGGCAATTAATTGTGGTGTGTCTTAGTCAGTATATACAGTCAAACATTCTGAGCAAATTTGAGGACCCAAGGTCATTTGGTGTAGAAGCTATTGAAAAAATAAGCTTTTCCCCATAGAAATCAATGGTATTTCCTTTATACCTTACTATAAGCTAAAGGGGGCATATGATGGCAATTCATTGTGGTGTATCTTAGTCGGCACATACAGTCAAACATTCTGAGCAAATTTGAGAACTCAAGGTCATTTGGTGTAGAAGTTATTGAAAAAATAAGCCTTTCCCCATAGAAATCAATGGTATTTCCTTTATACCTTACTATAAGCTAAAGGGGGCATATGATGGCAATTAATTGTGGTGTATCTTAGTTGGCACATACAGTCAAACATTCTGAGCAAATTTGAGGCCCCAAGGTCATTTGGTGTAGAAGCTAATGAAAAAATAAGCTTTTCCCCATAGAAATCAATGGTATTTCCTTTATGCCTTACTATAAGCTAAAGGGGGCATATGATGCCAGTTAATTGTGGTGTATCTTAGTCGGCACATACAGTCAAACATACTGAGCAAATTTGAAAACCCAAGGTCATTTGGTTTAGAAGCTATTGAAAAAATAAGCTTTTCCCCATAGAAATCAATGGTATTTCCTTTATACCTTACTATAGGCTAAAGGGGGCATATGATGGCAATTAATTGTGCTGTATCTTAGTTGGCACATACAGTCAAACATTCTGAGCAAATTTGAGAACCCAAGGTCATTTGGTGTAGAAGCTATTGAAAAAATAAGCTTTTCCCCATAGAAATCAATGGTATTTCCTTTATACCTTACTATAGGCTAAAGGGGGCATATGATGGCAATTAATTGTGCTGTATCTTAGTTGGCACATACAATCAAACATTCTGAGCAAATTTGATTACCCAAGGTCATTTGGTGTAGAAGCTATTGAAAAAATTAGCTTTTCCCCATAGACATCAATAGTATTTCCTGTATACCTTACTATAAGCTAAAGAGGGCATGATGGCAATTAATTGTGGTGTGTCTTAGTTGGCACATACAGTCAAACATTCTTAGCAAATTTGAGAACCCAAGGTCATTTGGTGTAGAAGCTATTGAAAAAATAAGCCTTTCCCCATAGAAATCAATGGTATTTCCTTTATACCTTACTATAAGCTAAAGGGGGCATATGATGACAGTTAATTGTGGTGTATCTTAGTCGGCACATACAGTCAAACATTCTGAGCAAATTTGAGAACCCAAGGTCATTTGGTGTAGAAGTTATTGAAAAAATAAGCTTTTACCCATAGAAATCAATGGTATTTCCTTTTGTTAAGGCCCTGCTGGACCTTTCCAGTATGGCAGCCTAACTAATGCCTGTTGGGGCCCCGCCCCTTTGTCCTATGCCTTCTGTCCTTTACAGACATTGGTGTTGGGAGTAATGGGCGTCCCTATAAGAACATCTTGGGAAATGGCGTCGGGTCTCTTGCCTCTCTGCTCTCTTGTCTCGGTGCTCTGCTGGAGAGAGCCTCTCCGTTCTCCAGCCGGTTTCCAGCAGCTCCCAGCACTCGTCACGTTTCTACACTTTTGTTTGATCCACCCCTAGACATACTTTGCATTACACTTTCCTTTCTATACATTACGGACTTCATATCTTTTAATATTCAATAAATATATGTATTATTTAAACCTTTAGCTATAGTGTGGTCTCCCATTTAATGTCACAGCTACTTTGAGCCAGGCGGTTGTGACATGTGGGAACTCGTCCGTCTTTTTGCCCAAGTTGAAGTTTTTGACCGGTTTTTCGTCGATTTGTGAATGCAAGTTACAGTTGTGATTGAGTTCACCAGCACTGGTTACTTGTATAACTGCACCGTCGCTCCCGTGAGTGCTGGCTGTTTGTTTGGTGAGTCTACGTTTTGGTTCATTCATTGCATAGGCTCAGCTGATTTTGAAATTGGGGAAATCCCTATAGCCATTGGTTTATTTTGCGTGTGTGTGACGCGACGTCAGAGGAGCTATTTTTGTTTCCACCTTGATTGGTTGCTCGATTAACAACTTTAAACATTCTGAGTACGCATTTCCGGGATAGGAGAATCTTTCGTGGAGTTGGATGTAACGAGGAGAAATCCATAGCAATTAAGATTCCTGTGGAGCAAAGTGAAAACCCTGCCGTAGGTAAGACCGCTCAAAAGTTGTGTTTCCTTTCCTGCTTATTTATTGTTTTTGCGTGTTAAACGCGGGGGGGCTTTATAGCCTAATCGCGACGACACGTGAAGAAGCGAGGTTGTGGAAATGGGTCTTTGTTTTGGGGATTTAGATGCGGGGAGCTCCAGGTCTAAAATGTAGTCCTTCGTTACATTTAACGCTACGTGGGGTTGCCTCTATCGGTGCGTGTAAAGTGTTTGTGTTTGAGAGCGCATATGAGCGAGAGTGCATGTTTGGACACATAGCCTGTTTTTGACTTTATAGGCTGTGTGGGTGCTATTAAAGCATTCGTTTAATTGGTAAGTGCATTGTTGAATTGCCACATATAGTAGGCTCATTTGAAAATACGATGTACTGTTTTGTAGCCCATGATTTGACTGGCATTTGAAGTGTTTGAATATTTACTGTATGTAGCCCACTGAGTGGTGCACTAGTGTATATTTTTAGATTTTGTAGCGTAATGCATTTGGCATAATTTGATTGAGTCTTAATACGAGGGATTTGTTTTGTTCGTGCTCTGTTTGATAGCCCAGTTCAAATGGATATTAGTGCTTTCTTGGCTGCGCCTTCGTTAGGCAGTTTGAAAACTCTTAAGAAAGAGCAACTTGTAAAGGTAGCTGAGCACTACGGTTTTGATATCCCAAAAGGCATTAAGAAAGACGCCCTGTTACAGCTAACTATGGAGCAATTGGGGGAAAGGGAAATCATTTCTTTTGACCAAGTACTAGATGAGGGCCCAGCTAAGTCTTCAACACCTTTCGCTGATGCAGTGACACAACCACTGCCAGATAGACTTGGTGAGCGTCCTGAGATGTATGAACAGCAAATTAAATTGTTAGAAATGCAATTAAAAAGAGATGAATTCTTGGCTAAGGAGCGTGAAAAAGAGCGAGAAGAATCACGTCGACAATGGGAAAGGGAAAAGTTAGAGCGAGAAAAAGAACGTGAACTTGAATATGCTAAAATGAAACAAGAAGAGTTGCGATTGACGAGGGAGGGTCGAGCGCCGGGCGACAATCCTGGTGTCTCCCCTCAACAGTCAGAAATTTCACGTATGGCTAAACTTTTACCTAAATTTGATGAGCGTGACCCTGATTTATTTTTCTCCCTTTTTGAAAGATTAGCCAAAGACCATCAGTGGAGTGATTCAAATTGCGTTTTATTGTTACAAAGTGTCATTACAGGTAAAGCACAACAGGCGTATATTGCATTAGATGATTCACAATGTAAAGAATATAAGACCGTGAAACAAGCTATTCTAAAAGCATACGAGTTAATTCCTGAAGCATATCGACAGAAATTCCGAAACTGGCGCAAAACTGAGAAGCAAACACACTTGGAGCTAGTGCGTGAATTGACTAGTCTCTTTAATCGCTGGCGCACAGCTGAAGGCGTGGATACTTTTGCTGGATTGTGTGAGTTGGTGATAATGGAACAATTGAAAAACATCTTACCAGATCGTATTACTACTTATATAAATGAGCATGAAGTTAAGACTGCAGCAGCTGCTGCTGTGCTGGCAGATAAGTACATCCTGACTCATAAGCATAGTGTCCGTGCAAATAATGAAGATTATCGGCCGTGTCGTTTCACTCCTTATAATAAAAATGACTCAAGGACTTCTAAATCTGATTCTGTTGCAGTAAAAAATGATTCTACAGTAACTAGACATGATGCTAGTGTACAAAGGCAAGATGTTGGTGATTCAAAGGATCTTTGTAATTACTGTTTTGAGTCTGGACATTGGAAATATGCCTGTCCTAAGTTAAAGGAGAAGCGACGTGCTAAAGGTAAACCTAAGGGTACTGGGTGTGCAGCCAGAATTGTACCATCTATTAGTCAAGTGTGTGTACCATCTAACTGTAAGGGGGGAGGAGGTCTCTCTGTGTTCAGTGAGTGAGAGAACTGATCAGGTCAGAGAGGAGCAACCTCTTGAACAAGCATGTGTTAACAGTAGCTATAGCCCCTTCATTACAGCTGGTCATGTTTCACTGGTTGGAAGTGACCAGAAAGTACCAGTACGTATGTTGCGTGACACTGGAGCATCAGAATCTTTTGTTTTGGAATCTCTTTTGCCTTTCTCACAGACATCTGACACAGGGACGTGTGTCCTTATAAGAGGGATTGGGATGCACACAATTTCTGTCCCATTACATCGTGTAATTTTGGAGTCTGAGCTTGTGAGTGGGGAAGTTGTTTTGGCAGTACGCCCTTCTCTACCTATAGAGGGTGTAGATGTGATTATTGGGAATAACTTAGCTGGTGGGCGTGTCTGGCCGGAGGTGCCTCCGCCCCCTATTGTAAACACAACATCTGTCTTACCTGTTGAATCAGATTCATGCTCAGCCGATTTTCCTGAGGTATTCACCTCCTGTGCGGTGACTCGTGCCATGAGTCAGACCCAAGGAGGTGAACAGGAGCAAGAGTCTGTAAAATGTGCTGCTGTGAATTTGCCGCTGTTACCACCTACTCTTTCCCGTGAGGAGGTTGTGGCAGCACAAAAGAAAGATGAGGACTTGGTTAGCCTTTTTGCTCTTGCTTTGACAGAGGAAGAGTGGAGAAGTGCAGCAAATGGATATTCTGTGGTTGACAATCTGTTGGTGCGTAAATGGTCTCAGTTTAATGGTGAGGTTGGCGATCCAGTCATTCAGATTGTGGTGCCGAAACCATTCCGTGATGTGATATTGCAGACTGCATATGGTGACGTGGCAGGTCATTTTGGTGTTCGTAAGACACATTTACGTTTGTTACAACATTTCTGTTGGCCTAGGATGAAGCGAGATGTTGCTCAGTTCATTAAAACTTGTCATATTTGTCAGCTGGCAGGAAAAAATAATCAATCCATTAAACCGGCACCCCTGTGTCCAATTCCATCGGTGGGGAAGCCGTTCGAACATCTTATTATTGATTGTGTGGGTCCACTTCCTACCTGTAAGTCAGGTTGTAAGTACTTGTTAACTGTTATGTGCCAGGCTACGCGGTATCCAGCAGCCTATCCGCTGCGTAGCATTACGACAAGAGCGGTGGTGAGGTCACTCACACAGTTCATTTCCATCTTTGGCATACCACGAGTGATTCAGAGTGACCGTGGAAGCAACTTTACATCGAGAATGTTTCGCAACATCCTTAAACAGCTAAGAGTCAAACAGCGGTTGAGCAGTGCCTACCATCCGCAAAGTCAAGGTGCTTTGGAACGTTTCCACAGTACCTTGAAGTCCCTTTTGCGTGCCTATTGCATCCAGTTGAACAGAGACTGGGAGGAAGGTATCCCATGGCTGTTGCTAGCAGCGCGTGAAGTGGTGCAAGACAGTGTTGGTTTCAGTCCAAATGACTTGGTGTTTGGTCATCAAGTAAGGGGTCCTTTGTCTTTGTTAAAAGATGAGTTGGAGGAGGCGCAGGCTCCCGTGAACGTGATTGACTATGTAAATGGATTTCGTCGGAGGTTGACTTTGGCCTGGAAAATGGCCAGTGAGAATCTTGCCAAGGCCCAGCAGGGCATGAAAAGGCAGTTTGACCGCCGTGCTGTTGACCGTACTTTTAGTCCTGGTGATCAGGTCCTGGCTTTGTTGCCGGTGCCTAAATCACCGTTTTGTGCTAAGTTTGTCGGTCCTTATTCTGTTGCTCGTCGGGTGTCTGATTATGACTATCTGTTGGATTCACCAGACAGAAAGCGATCTAGACAGTTGTGTCATTAACTTGTTAAAGCCTTACTATTCGCAGAACCCCAGTCCGAATCCAGGAGCGGGTGAGGTGTTATCTGTTGGAGTAGCTGCTGTTGACACGGGGTCGTCTTGTGAACCTTTGGTGGCAGCAGAGGTTGATGAATTTGGCCCTGATGACGCAGTGCTGCAGCCCAGGCTTAACAATTCGGCAATGTTGGCAAACTTGGATAGCTTGGTAGGCCATCTTTCAGTTGATCAAGCTAATGAGTTGAAAGCTTTAATCATGTCTTTTCCGAGTCTCTTTTCAGACACACTGTCATGCACAGATCTTAGCGAACATGATATTGATGTTGGCGATGCCTTGCCGGTTCGCCAACGCTTCTATCGTGTAGGACCTGAGAAATCTAAGGTGTTGGACACTGAGGTACAGTACCTTTTGGATAACGGCTTGGCTGAGCCATCCCACTCTAGTTGGGCATCGCCTTGCTTGCTTGTGTCCAAGCCAGATAAGACCTTCCGTTTTTGTACAGATTATCGATGGTTAAATAAGGTAACTAAGCCTGATTCTTTTCCGCTTCCCAGGATGGATGACTGTATCGATCAAGTGGGTGCTGCACGCTATGTTAGCAAATTCGATCTTTTAAAGGGCTACTACCAGGTTAGGCTCACTGCTCGCGCACAGGAAGTGTCTGCATTCATCACTCCCTCTGGCCTGTACTCATATCGGGTCATGAGTTTTGGATTACGCAACGCTCCCGCCACGTTCCAGAGATTGATGAATCGCGTAATTTCCGGTCTGGAAGGATGTGCGGTGTACTTGGATGATGCAGTAGTGGCAAGTAACACCTGGCCAGAACGCATAGAGCGTATTCGTGCCTTTTTTGAGCATCTGGTAGCAGCTAAGCTAACAATAAATTTGGCAAAATGTGAATTTGCACGTGCCACTGTCGTCTACCTGGGGAAAATAGTGGGTCAGGGGCAGGTTCGTCCCGTGAGAGCAAAGGTCTTAGCCATCGATCAGTATCCCCCGCCTGCAACCAAGAAAGATCTTCAGCGTTTTTTGGGTATGGTGGGATACTGTAGGAGCTTTTGTAGTAATTTTTCAACTGTAGTTTGTCCGCTCACGAACCTCCTGAAAGGGGGGGTGAAGTTTGTTTGGACGGCAGAATGTCAACAAGCTTTTGATAACGTCAGGTCACTCCTCAGCACCTCACCTGTGCTGGCTGCCCCACGGCTGGATAGGCCGTTCCAACTTCAGGTGGACGCCAGTCAGGTGGGGGCCGGGGCAGTGCTTCTTCAGGCTGATGACTCAGATATCCAGCGCCCGGTTTGTTACTTCTCCAGAAAGTTTAATAAACACCAAGCAAACTACTCTACTATAGAGAAAGAAGCTTTAGCACTCATTTGGGGCTTTGGAACACTTTGACGTTTATTTAGGGGGTGGCGCACAGCCCTTGGTGGTCTATTCTGACCATAACCCCCTGACATATTTGCACACATTACATAATCCCAATCAGAGACTCATGCGGTGGGCTTTATTTTTACAGCCCTACCATTTGGAAATTCGTCACATCAGGGGTGTGGACAATGTAATTGCGGATGCATTGTCCCGCTCCTGGGTCACTGAGTGATGTTCTGTATCTTTGTCCTCTGTCCCTCTTGTTCTCTCTTTTTCTCCTCTGGTCTGTTCCTTAAATATGCTTTCCAAGGTACCTGGATTGCTGGTGGATCTGGAGTAGAGGTTTGGGAGGGGTGGTGGGATGTTGAGACCGGATATGTCACTTGGTGGTGGTTGGTTTTCTTGGACATGTAACAGCAGTCCTTAGTGATCTTGTGTTTGGTGGCGGTTTGCACATTTGTGGTGTAATTGAGGTTGTGGCCTCAAAATAGGTCTACTTAAAATTATGCCAAATAGAATTTTATAAATGGTTATGCCAGTCATGAATTGTGGGCTATCGTAAAGATGGGTTTTAAGAGTTTTGAAATAAAGTATTGACTTTTAAATGTACTCCTTTTGTATAGATGTGACGTGTGTTATGTGGCACATGGCAGTTGTGCTGGGTAACACAGTTGGGGCATTTCAGTTCTGTTGTACAGAGCTCCCCATGTATCATGTATACATGGGCCTCTGTTTAAGGGAGGGGGAATGTTAAGGCCCTGCTGGACCTTTCCAGTATGGCAGCCTAACCAGAGATACTGTATTATGTGGAGATGAATCGTTCTAGGCTTCCCCAACGTTAAAAATCGGGATACAGTTCCGGTCTCCTAAATAGGTGCGTCATAGACGTCATAACATTAACTTTTTCTCTTAATAAGCAGTTAAATAATTAAAATATAATTTCCAGTGTCGTTTTATTGCCACTGCTTGTTTGTAATACCCATTCAGTACATTTTCAGGCACGGGGTAAATTATTCATTTTATGTATTAACCGAGCTAGCAAGCTAGCTAACGTTAACATGCCAACCGTTTTTGCCTGGGTTACTATGAGAACATGGCTAGAATATCGCTAGCTTGCTAGCACCTGAGAACCTCGGTTAAATTTCTATATTGCTACAAACGAACTTGACATGGACATTTTCATTTACCTGGCATCAGTAATGTTGTCTAGGAAGGTGACATTTTATTGAGAGTGTGATTTGTAAATTTAACAACTTTATTGTGGCTATCGCTAGCTTTTTAGCCAGCTTGTTATCAGACAGCAGGGCACTTTTCTAGCTGCCTAGGCTTAAATAAAGTTCGTTTTCTTCCATTAAGTTAACTTACATTTCTTATCTATAGGCTAGTTCTGATAACAATTACCTGCTCATTGTGACTAGGGGTATAAAAATGTCCAAAGCCCTTCCTCAAATAAGGGAATTTAGTTTATTGGAGAAATCTAGTAAAATCCCACGAACTCCACATTGGGTTTAACGAAGGTCTGTCTACTACCGGTCTCCTAAAGGGGCGTGTCAGCTTCGAACCCAACGTCATATGGAAACAGGAAGGAGCACCTAATGAATGGTCTCGCTTTCATCAACCGTCTCTGGCCTAACTAATGCCTGTTGGGGCCCCGCCCCTTTGTCCTATGCCTTCTGTCCTTTACAGACATTGGTGTTGGGAGTAATGGGCGTCCCTATAAGAACATCTTGGGAAATGGCGTCGGGTCTCTTGCCTCTCGGCTCTCTTGTCTCGGTGCTCTGCTGGAGAGAGCGTCTCCGTTCTCCAGCCGGTTTCCAGCAGCTCCCAGCACTCGTCGCGTTTCTACACTTTTGTTTGATCCACCCCTAGACATACTTTGCATTACACTTTCTTTCTATACATTACTGACTTTATATCTTTTAATATTCAATAAATATATGTATTATTTAAACCTTTAGCTATAGTGTGGTCTCCCATTTAATGTCACAGCTACTTTGAGCCAGGTGGTTGTGACACTTTATACCTTACTATAAGCATCATGGGGCATATGATGCCAATTAATTGTGGTGTGTCTTAGTCAGTATATACAGTCAAACATTCTGAGCAAATTTGAGGACCGAAGGTCATTTGGTGTAGAAGCTATTGAAAAAATAAGCTTTTCCCCATAGAAATCAATGGTATTTCCTTTATACCTTACTATAAGCGAAAGGGGGCATATGATAGCAATTAATTGTGCTGTATCTTAGTTGGCACATACAATCAAACATTCTGAGCAAATTTGATTACCCAATGTCATTTGGTGTAGAGGCTATTGAAAAAATAAGCTTTTCCCCATAGACATCAATAGTATTTCCTGTATACCTTACTATAAGCTAAAGAGGGCATGATGGCAATTAATTGTGGTGTGTCTTAGTCGGCACATACAGTCAAACATTCTGAGTTTAAATTGCAGTTAATGGCATGTGGCCACGTCAGCCACTTAACATAATATCCTTAATCAACCTTAGAAACATTTTGTTTCACCATGTTTCATTTCTACTACAGTTATTGCTTCAGTAGTACTGGGCTATTTGATCAAAAATGTATGACACACCAAACTTTAAATTGACTGAGTGATGTCACGTTTGACATGGCACATTGCCATGTGGTCCGTTAAAAAGTTTGCAACAAAAACAAACTAATCGTATAGAGATAGAAATACTACTAAAACACTTCCCTTGGGCATTTTAACCTACCTTAGACCTACAGAAAACCACTTCTGCTTCGTCATATTTCCCACATGCAATTACATGCCTATTTAAAACTGCTGCATCGGGGGGAAAAAAAACAGCAAATAGCTGTACGTTTTTTGTTTGTTTGTTTTTGCAATCAAGAGGGGTCCTCGAAGAAATGTAGGCTCAATGAGGGGTCCCTGGACCAATAAAGTTTGAGAACCTTCTTCATTTAAGCAATATTTAAAAACACATTGATAAAGCAAAGAGCTCTACAGATATTTGTGAATCTTATTTAATACACTTACAGTAGGTCTGCATTATCTGGCCATAAAATGGGACCTTAACCATTAAAAGGGTTCCCAACCTTCACACAACACTGCATGTTGTGGCCAGAAGCAACACCAAAACCACTTATGAAAATAAAGGAAATCTTAGTCATTTAAATAAGATCACAGATCACCTGACCTTATTGTGTCCAAATGTAAACCTCAACATGTCACAGTTTCTTTATTTATCTGTCTGTGTGTGTTTTGAGAAAATATTCAGCATACATACATTGATGTAGCCTAATAACTTGCAAGTTAGATGAAATAGTTATAATAATTAAACATTCTTGCCATAATGGCCAGCACATTAAAATTCAGACCTAATTTATTATGGCTGCTCTGCTGACAACTGGTTTGTCATGATTTGATGGTAGATAAGGCGGAACATATGGGAGGTTAAACATGATCTTGAAGACAAACTGTCATTATCACTCTCATTTTGGTTCCTCCTAATGTATTTACTGCCATCTTGTGGTCTTATCTCAGACTTACTCAGAGCGTTAACAAAAAGCTCAGAGAATAGAGGTTGAAGGATGTTTTATGATGAAAAGTGATTTCAGTTTATTGTTACATATGAATTGTATTTTATGTACACTGCAATTTACAGGCCTTAAGACAACATTACAAACTAGGCCTACCAAAGATTACTCAGACATCATCAACAACAATAAGTTAAATTTACCCACAGCCCACAGAGTGTTCAAAATAAGATATACATTAACATTTGCATATAATGCACAAACATGAAAATGAAATAAATGAGCAGAAATTCACATTGACAGTAGAGGCTAAAACCTTTCTATTAGCAGAAGAAACATATACATTTCCACATGACAATATAGGCTATACATTAGCATTGTAATAACAGACATCGTACTTTGCTTTATGTTTGCCATTTTCTGACAGATACTTAAAGAACAAGTTTGGTATTTTAAACTTAAAGCCTTGTGTTCTGATGTAATACAAAGATTTTGACACATTTTGACAAATGCCTCTGGTGTGACAATATATTTCGCCATAAATGATCAGAATACAATGTACATTTGATTTTGTGAGTGATTTTAGTTGCCAAATTACGATAGCCATATTACACTAAAAGGTGTACACAAATACAACAACAACAACAACAACAACAACACCTTACATTTCTATAACACTTTTTCAAGACACCCTAAGAGCTTTACAGTAGAAGAGGGACCTCACTGACCACCACCAGTGTGATGCATGGCAGCCATTATGTGCCAGAACGCTCACCACACACTTAAGAGAATGAGGGAATTATGGAATGAGCCAATTACAACACATACAAACATACAAAATAATCTCTTACAGCAATAATGAGTTTTTCTTTTTTAGGTCTTCATCATCACCAGGTCAGGAGACACCATCAAACCATCTTCTCGCCTTCATCATCACGATTCATCACCCTCATCCGATTCAGATGACTGACCTTGGGGGTCAAAGAAATGAGATGAAAGAAAATTACAGTACTATGTGCAATATCTTTCTTGTGATCTGATTGCATTTCACAAAAACCCTTTGTTATAAATACTATTGATTAAATACACCTTGACAGTCTGTGTAACAAGTACAATACTATGCCAATGACTCAATACAACAGGAAAAGCTGGTTGAAAGAACAAGCATTTTCTATTAAATGTGAACTAAAAAGGTGCAAGTGCACAAAACAGACCAACATGCAATGCAATATGCTTGATGTGTGATACACTTTACTCCTTGGTCTTAGTAGTACATTGTAACCAATATACTGCAATATAAAGTGTCACTGCAGACTGTACTCACCCCTAATGGCTATTTTTTAGGTGTGTGTATGTACTCACCAGCAGGCGTGTGTGTTTCTGAGAGGATCTCCTGTAGTCTCTCCCTGACCAGCACCTCCTGCCTGCCCCACTCACGCTCCAGCATCTCCCTCACTTTCTCCAGGGCTCCTCCATCAGGACTCTCTGCTCTACTCCCCCACAGAGGCACCTCTCCTCCCTCTGCTTGACCCAAGGCCTCAGTTGCTTCCTCACCTTCTGCCAGGTAACAGACAGTACATTATTAGCAGAGTCACTGTCAGTGAACTGTAAATACAACAAACAGTTAAACACAAAAGTGGTGAAGTGTCTTCCTTTGAGGCACAATGGTAGGCACTCAATACCATTCTATGAAGCAAAGTATAACAAGACCAATATCACCTTTTTACATCATACAACACATTACAGTATTAAAGTAAGAATGCTTTGGGTTTTGAAATGGGCTTTTTTTCGACAATCTAAGTCACAATTCACTTTGAAGGGGTGGAACAGTGATCTCACCTGAAGTTGTTTTCTGTGTGATCATTGGACTGATGCACTTTGCAGGCAACCTTTTATCCCTGGTTTTGTCCGAAGATGACTCATTGTCTGGTTGGAGAAAGGAAAGCATGAAATAATTGTCAAATGGCGTAAGAAGGTTATAAACAAAACACATTTCAGCTGAGATTTCCACAAATTTTGTCATGGGCTGCAACATTGCCATTACCATTCCACCAACTGACTAAGAAAATTAGAACTCACAGTGAGAGAAATCATCCACACTTCCAATTCCCTCCAGCGCAAAAGTTTGGCTGCACATGTTCTTGATGGTTTCCTCCATCTTTTTATCCATCTTGTTCCATTCTTGATCCAAGTAGTTCACCACATTCGCATTGGGTTCATCTGTTTCATCAACCATCTCGTCATCCTCAGATGTGAGTGAGTCTTCATAGAAACTGAACAAGCTGTTCTCAGCTACCATCCCCTCAATCTTCTTTAACAACTCTGTGACCTGTGAGCTATCCCCACTTTGGTCTTTGTTGAAGACATGATATCGATTCCCACATTTTTCTACAAGCCACTGCAAAGGTTCTCCTTCACTCTCGATGTGTTCCTCTACACTTGTGTCTCCCAGGAGATCTCCACATGTGAACAGCACTATGGTGTGTCTCCAGACCTGATCACCAAACATCTTCATGTTGTCTTCAGTGATTTTCCTCTGTTCCTCTAAGAAGGTTGTGTCTGCTGGAACAGCGAGCAGAATGACATGGGGGTTTTTACCGTCAATCGTCACACTTTTTCGGAGCTCAGTTTTCAGCCATTCTTGGGTAAACTGGCCAGAGAAGTACTTCCACCATCCAGGGGTGTCCACCACGCTGACTTGCCGTCCAGTCACTATTCCGGATTTTCGATTTGCCCTTATGGTTCTTCTCCACCCAATGGTTTCCTTTAGGTTCAGGATAATGTTCCTAGCTGTGGTCTTTCTAGAGCAGACCCAGCCCAACAGAAGAATATGGATCTCTGATTTCAAGAAAAACAAATGGAAGGAATTTGTACAGTTTTCAACAGGTCAACCTGCTGTACTATTTACTGCATATTGTACCTTATAAGCCTTAGGCATACTTGTTTGTCATTGAGAATTTGTGCTCTCATTTAACTGATTACGGTATGACATCGTTTTACATTTTACAGACCCCCTTTTACTGAACAACTTTTTTATAGTGATAAACAAGCTCAAATTACAAAAAGGCATGCTTTCCATGCTCTGCATATTTTGTGTTGCATAGTACAGCATTACTCTTTCCAGAACAGTCAAATTGAATGATCGCTAGCAAAATGTGACACTACGCTATACTTACCTGGTTTACTTCCTTGTTTTTGTCTGGAAACTCTGAGGCGTCGGGATCTGGCTTTCTCCTCAATCATTTTCTTCTTCTCCTCAACTTCCTTCAGTATTTTCTCATCAAGTTGAAAATAGCCATGCCCATTCTTTGCTGCCATACCTTCTATCTTTCCCAGAAGTTGGGCTATATGCTGACGATTTCGCTCAAGGACACAATATCTGTTGTCACATTTTCTTACCAACCATTTTAAGGTCTCTCCCCCACTCTCAATGTATTGATCTATGCTTTCATCTCTCAATCCATCTACTCTTTCAACTCCCAGTACATCTCTTATGGTGAAAACCACTATAGTGTGTTTCCAAATATTTTCCCCAAAGAGACCCAGGTGTTCTTCGATGGCTCTCCTGTTGTTCTCGGTGAACGGGTTGTCAATTTTAACTGTTAAAATGAAAGCATGAGGTCCTGGCAGACACTTAGAGACACTCAGCACAAGTTTTTGCTTCTTAAACTCGGCAGTGTCAAGTAATGAAAAATTCTTCCACCAGCCTGGGGTATCAATGAGAATTAGCTTCCTGCCATTGACCTGCCCCTCTCTCCTCACACAGTTAACTGTTCTTTTCCAAATCTCTGTCCCTGCCTGACCGAGTAATGTGTTTATCACAAATGTCTTCCCAGACTCAATCGAACCCAGCAGCACCACTCGCAGTTCTGAAAAACAAACAACAAAAGACACATGCTAAACTCATGTTGGAACATTTGTCATTGATGGATGTTGATTTTAATGTGTTCTAGTAATGGTCCTTATAGACTGAATCATTGTGGAAAATGTAATAGTTGCTAAACAAATCTGAGGTTTTGTAAGATATTTTTGGATGCTTCTAAAACATCTGATTGAATGAAAGGTCACAGTATTTCAGTAGGATAGCACAGTTGTTTAGTTCAAGTTCAGTTTCACCAAGGCCCTGTTTGGTGCTGCGATAGATGATGGTCATGATGGTTTCCATAAACAGAACTGTCTACATGAGCATACATGTTGTCAAAATATGTGAGGAGTAAAAATAGATACATAATGGTAGCAACACTACTACTTGGCTACTAGCACTTAACTGGCACCTTTGGTCCCTCTTTTGATATTCATCAAGAAACCATGAGAGTGAAGAACTAAAGATTAACTGACGTAAGCAGCTACTTTAAATGGCAAAGACATCCAGCATATAATAATAACAGAGTGCTTTATTTACTTTAATTCAGTCGGCCTATAGTCAAATTTGGTTAGAAAAAGTACAGGCAACACATTGCTCTAGGGCATAGGCTATATTTGAAAATAAAGGTTGCCATCTGCCTCAATAGCTGTTGTTAATAATGTTACAGCAATGTTAATATAAATGTTTTTAATAAAAAAAAAAATTCTGAAGACTAGATGGTGTTTTAACAATGATGATGGTCATATTCTAGTCTACTGTACATTTATTGTTATCCATAAAGTGTGTTATTAAGTCCAGATGTACATAAACAACTGATTCCATACAAGGTGTTTATTTTGGCTATCCCCAAAATCCAATGTTGACTCAACATGTTTTCATAACTGTATCTTGTTATGGACAATGTGTAATACCATAGCATTGAGTGACAGTCCATAGGCATCCATTTGTTATTGTCCATTATATTATCCCTTTGTTAGCTATAATTGTAACCCTGTCTTGCTTACATATGAAGGAAAATGTGATGCTCTTGCCTTACTTGTTACCTACGTTACCCTTTATGAAATAATCATCAGCCATCCATGCCAACAAATCGACTGTCAGATAAACTGTGAACTTAACTCACCTTCATGACTTGGTTGTTTTGCCATGTTTGCTCTTGCAGCTCACTGTTCAGAAGACATGTTTACCTCTTTAAAAAGAAGAAAAACCCACACTCTGTTTTTCACTCCTACTTGTCTGAATGGAAAAACTGTCTCATGGAGAGATGAAATGTACAAAGCGGACGCCCAGACTTCCGAGTTTGGCCAGAGGGCCAGGTGGAGTGCCTGTCTCTGTGATGTCACAACAAAGTGTTCAGAGTGTACAGTAACAGCAGCCCCCATAACTGCTCCGGGGAAAGGTTAAGGTAAGGTAGCAAGTCACACCGTGTGCTGTGAAGGTGAACCCAGGTCCCGTATGGTACATGTACCCATTGGTGTTGGCACCCTCGTCACTAAGAGACAGAATGCCTTGCCAAGAAAATGTGATGAATCATGTGTCTCTCACACACCTACATGGTACAGACAGATGGACCCAAATCGAGGACCATACACAAGTCCTGAAACCCATTTAGGAAGAATACTTGTCAGCTGTCACACAATGACATGTTTCAAGGCTGTTTTTTTCCTCCTTCAGCTTCTTCCAACAGTAAGGCACCTGCACTATGAGAACCAAGCACTTGAGTTGTTGACTTTATACCATATCTCTGACATTATGTGTGACAAATCTTTGATTCATAGATGTTATTTCTGTGATGACGAGTAGAGAGCCACTTTTCAGCCACTAGAGGTCATCAAGTGTCTCTCTTCATTTTGTCTGACAACTCGACTATGGACTCTTGACTGAGGGGAAACTGCCCAAACTGGGTATTGTATGACAGACACAGAGTGGCACTATGGCACACCATCCACCATTTTAACTTGCAATTGCAGGGGATCTTCCCCGTGATTGAAATCTTAGTTAATAAACAGTTTGTAGACTTTTCTACTGATATTAAAGACTGTATGCTTATAAATAATAGTGACATATTTTAAATAATTTAATATTTTATAATTGTTAATAAATGTTACTGTACATTTTCATTTTGAATCAAAGATCTGGAATATGTAAGTATGTTATACACACTTTTTTGCAAACAAGATTTATGCTATGTTAGTAATTTTTGTTCACAATCCCATGTGTACAATACAGTACCAAACTTGTTGAGCAAGCTCTTAAATTGCTGCTCTTTTCTTACTTGAATGACATTCATTTCTACATTTTACCCAGACTAACAATGATATGATGAAAGTCTAACCAGGTTACCTTTCTTACAATATACGCCTCGAGCATGTGGGTCAGATTTAACTAAAGTTCATCTCACTGACACAAAAAAACTAAAGCTTTTAAAAATTGCATGGATTAAAAACAACATGGCAATTAACGTCATATGAAACATGAGAGTATCAAAGCCTGTTTTAATGGTAATGATCATCTAAAAATTGGATTGTTACACTGTTATATTATTTGGTTTGATAAATCACTGAGAGAGCTGTTGTACATTGCTTATCTGAGAAGCAGGGTTTAAGGGGGGGGGGGGTATGCAGTTCCGGCACCTCAGATAAATGAAAAATGAACAATATCATCCCATTCTTCTTCTTTACATTTTTCTTTGTTTGAATATGAGAGTTCCCCCTCCTGCCAAATCCCACTTTAACCACTGCTGAGAAGGATAGTTATCTGACATTGTGTTCTTCACCTTTCCACACTCTTTAACTAAACTGGAACATCACACAGGATTGATATTACTTTCTACCTTAAAGCCATCTGGTAAACTATAGACAAACAGGAGGCTTTAACTTAGAGTTTGCTTTAACTTTTCAGTGTGATGTTCAAAAGGTGTCAGAGTTGTGCAGTCTCTTGTGATGTCCTCATCTGAGCCATGGTATTCTAAATAAATACACATAATAAAACATATTATTGTGATAAAAACAAGTGACAAGATACTGAACAATTATGTTTTAAAAAGCAATATGGGCAATTTGCCACAAAATCTTACTTTATAGGCCTAACATCGGCTGAAATCGGTCTGTGATGTCTATTTCCAGTCTTGCTTTCTCTCTTTCAATTACCTCTATTATCCTCTCCATCTGACCAGGATGGTTTTCACTGGTCTGACCTTTGTCTTCAAGTCCTAAATGGCTGCATCCAAAGTCCATTCCTGTCAGAGTAAAATATTTAAAGTTTTGTTTTTTTTCGGGTGAGAAGAGAAGTGGGAAAATAAGGACACATTTTAGGTCTAAATCAAACAAAGTGGATAAACCCATGCCTAACTTAAATGGATGTTCACGGCAACTGAATGAAAAGGATCAAACAGAGGGAGGATAAGTGAATAATGTTACTACCTGTGGTTGCATTAGATTCCAGGGTGCTCAGAGTATCAGTACCCTTCAGAGATTTATCATGGATTTTCTCAGATGATGAGTTATTGTCTTTAACTGTGTAAGATAAGATCTGTGTGATTATTAGTTTAAGTTAATTCTGTTTAAAATATCAAGTTAAAGATATGATTATCAAAGTTAATACTGCTTTTTTAGGCTGACAATGTGGGCTACGCAATTATTTTAAAGTGATAGTTTGGCATTACTCATTCAAAGCCCTGTTTTATGATTTAACTGAGTACTGTAAAGAGAGAAGGGCCGAATTTAGAAAAATAATGCAAACAAGCAGTTTACAGTACATCGAGTCAAAAGCTGCAAAATCCTTTGAAATTGAAAGTAAGATTAGTGGTGTCATTGGGAAAATCATGGCCGATGAAGTGTCCCGATATAGGGGAATAATGGACAAGGTGGAAGCATAGAACAGCACGACTGTTCCATTTTCAAGCAGAACATAACAGAATGTGACAGGAGAGGGGACTAAATAGAGGGAAATCAGAACTCACAGTTGATGTAATCAGTTAGGCTTCCTCTGTGTCTGTTGTGTCTAGTTTTATTCCATATACTCTTAATCATCTCTTTCAGTGTTTCACACATTTTCTCCCATTCCATATCCACGTATTGTGCAGCCTGTTTCTGTATTGTCTCATATTCCTCAACTGCATCTTGAGTCCCACTTTTCTCTGCCTTGATTTCAGGACAAAACAAGCTGTTAGCCATTACCATTTCTTCAATCTTCTTCAACAACTCCAAGACTTGGTCTTCCTCATCGCTCCAACTTAAGACATGGTATCTGTTCCCACATTTTTCTACCAGCCACTGCAAAGGTTCTCCTTCACTCTCAATGTGTTCTTCTATGCTTGTGTCTCCCAGGAGATCCCCACATGTGAACAGCACTATGGTGTGTCTCCAGACCTGATCATCAAACAGCTTCATGTTGTCTTCAGTGATCCTCCTGTGTTCCTCTTGAAATGATGTGTCTACTGGAACTGCAAGGAGTATGGCATGGGGATTTTTGGAATCAAGCGTCATCCCTCTTTGGATTTCAGTCTTGACCCACTCAGGGATGTATTGTATAGGAAAGTACTTGTACCAACCAGGGGTATCCACAACAGAAATGAGTCTTTTAACTATTTGTCCAGACTTTCTCTCTGATCGTTCAGTTCTTCTCTTCTCTATGTCTTCTTTCAAGTTCAGAATGGTATTTCTTGCAAATGTCTTCCCAGAAAACAACCATCCTAGCAAAACAAGCCTGAGTTCTGGCAACGAGTGTACCACACCTAATAAAAAAGAAATAAAAATGGTCAGAGAATTTGTTTTTGAACCATCTCCAAATTATTTTGGATGGCATGTATTCATATGAAGGTGGATACACTAATGCAATGGGGTGGGCCACCTCTTAATAAAAGGAAACAGCAAAGAAAACAGGTTACAGTTTGACATGCTATTTTTTGCTATCGTACATCATGAACACGTTCTGTAGTGCCAGAAAGACAGAAAATTGTAAGCCTTTTACGCAACTAGGTCACTAGTTTTACAGCAAAACTGCACATTGTCCCTTTAAGGACCAATTTAATAGAAATAGGTTATGCTATACGCAGTACTCACCTTGTTTAATCACAATCTCCCTTTGGATGCTAGTCCTCTGCTGCCTGGATATTCCTCTCTCATAATCTGCTTTCCTTTTCTGCTCAACACCCTGTAATGTCCTCTCATCAAACTTAAAATGGTGGCCTCCATTCGTTACTATGTTACCATCAATCATTTCCCGTAGCTGTTTCACCTTATCAATAAGACCTTCCTTCATGTTAAAATATTGGCACCTATTCTGACACTTCTCAATTAGCCATTTCAAAGGTTCACCTCCGTGATCAATAAACTGTTCAATGCTTATATCACTAAGTGATTTCCTTCTAGTGAACACTACAGTGGTGTGCTCCCAAACCCTCTCCCCAAAGAGACCCAAATGTTCCTTAGTGGCCGTCAAGTCTTTCTTGGAGAATGGTGTGTCAGTGCTTACTACCAGCATGAAGGCATGAGGTCCTGGTGCACACTCAAACATGCTCATCACAAGCTTCCTTTTGATAAACTCTGCTGTGTCAATCAAACGATAAGTCCTCCACCAACCTGGGGTATCGACAAATACAAACTTCCTACCATCAAACATCCCCTCTGTCTTTACACAGTTACGTGTTCTTTTCACACACGTATGCGCTGTCTGACCAAACAAAGTGCTAATTACAGATGTCTTCTCAGAACCATTTGCACCCAAGACCACCACTCGGCGCTCTGAAATACAAATACAAATACAATACAAATTTTCCCCATTAATCATTTTACATTGTAAATATACTATGGGTTAGCCAACTTTCAAATCAAGACTTCAGTCATACTTCAATGGAGTATGGATACTTTAGCCTGGCTACACTCCAGATGGCAAGTTGAAGTCACAAAAAGTTAAGTTACTCATGATTTCTACTTTTAAAACACACAACATGTTTCACAACCCAAACTTTATTTTGATTTGAACCTGTAGAGTCTCCTCTTTAAAAGAACTATATGTATCAAAATGTATTCAAAAACATTCAAAATGACAAAGAAACACTTTGGAATTTGAAGACACAGTTCTAAACTCAGAAACACTTATATTAAGCATTGTGTTCCTCAACTAATTGTTGACCCACTGTTGATTGACCTATTATGGTTTACTTACCATTGCACTCAAGTTGTCTCAGAGACATTTTCACTTTCACTGAAGTACCAAAATATAACCAGGTCCAAAACTCTTTGCTTGCTCCTACTCCTTAACATGTGCTGCACATGCTTTTGAGTGACTGCAGTCAAAATCAGTACGCCTTATTGAACATCTGGCTGATAAAGAAGTGAATTGCTGTATGCACTGTGGTTTCAGCACTTCTTGTTTCTAGCATGTGACAACAAGCAAGTTTCTTTGGAGTTGCAAAAAACCTCACCAATGTTTTCCTTTCAAGTCACAGACACAGACACATTCTAATTTGCTTCTGCATTTCAATCTAATTTTACTTTTTGAATTTTGGTTATAGGTGTATTGCCCTTAAACATATCTGTACTAGATGATGAATTAATAGTAATGTTGAAAACGAACAGAAAATGCATGTAGCTGTCATTTATGTATTTATTTATTTATCTATCTATTTATAGTTCATTTCAACCTAAACTGTAATGATCATGGCCCAGTTCCCTAAAACATTCTTGTAGCTAAATAGTTCTTATTCCTCTTATTCCTATTCTTAACCTCTCTCTTAATGTTGTGGCATGATTCCTGACATGTTCGTATACTAAGTACATCTTCTGTAAGTTACACGTTCGTAAGGTTGGTCTGGACCATTCTTAACCTTTATATGAACACAGTTTTTGTCTTAAAATCAAGCCTTAGGCTACAGCTTTGGAAAGTGCACTTGACTTGCACAATTACTGCAGAGGAACGTTTGAATTGGTTTCCATGCATTTTATTTTAAATGAAGTAAAAAATTTCAAAATTAAGTTGCTTTGCTCTTCAACCCTTTTAAAATGCATATGAGAACATTATAAAGCTTTATGGGTATAGACATAAGAATGTATGTCATATTAATAGAATCAAGACTTTATAACCTTTGATGAATGCATTTATAATGCTCTATGAATACTGGGTTCATAGAATGTGTTTTCTCTTGCATATTTCTTGTATACCTACACTTGTATCCCCAGTAAGAAATTTTGGTAACACTTTGCGGTAAGGGTACATGAATTATCATGAATTCATGCATGAAATCATTCATGATAAATTCATGATTCATGCATTACTTCATCTCTGAAAGTCTAATGAGTTATCAGGATTCATTGCTTGTCATTAATGACCTCCTGTAGCACATGATCTTAAGTATTAGTTACTCTGGGTACATCATCATGAGTCATGATTAAATAGCATGAGTCATGATTAATTAGCATTATCATGATGAATTCATCATATTTGTGCCCCCTCAACTAAAGTGTTGACATGGTTAAATTGGTAAAATTTAGTTGACGTATGGGATAGATATGAGGAATTTGGCCAAAGTAGGCTAAATAAGTACTTTTATTATATCCAATCATATCAAATTCTTTTGAACAAAAACATCATGAGCATGTGTAATTAGTCATGACTCATGATGATGTACCCAGAGTAATTGAACCCTTCAGACGAAGAACCATATAAGTCCATATTTCAAAATTAAGAATACAAATATTTTAACACATATAAAATAGCAAATGAATACCAGACTGAAGCCAGATATTATTGAAACATGCCTCTATAATATCTAATTAAACAATTCTGGTTTCAGACTGGTTTACTACCATTTTATATTAAAATATTTTTATTCAAAATTTTGAGAAATGGACTTATATGGTTCTTCATTGGAAGGCCTCAATTAATGCTTAAGATCATCTGCTATTTCAGCAGAAGGTCATTAATAATAAACAATGAATTCATGCTAATACCTGATGAGTCATTCACAGAGATGAAGTAATAATAATAATAAACAATTATTTATGATAATTCATGTACCCTTACCGCAAAGTGTTACCAACAAGTCTAACACAGACAACAATTGACGTTTATTGTGTTACACTCTCAAATGATGAATGCGGAACATTTGGAAAATTTGCAGAAATTTGACTCCTTCAATTCTGAAAATGTCACACTTTATTGGAGGTGACTAGTCTGGCTATCACTGATAGACATGCTTAATCTGGGGCAGAAACAGTGGTTGACTCCATCTGAGCATCGTAAATAGTCTGAAAAGCTAACCCTAAAGGAGAGGGTTCTTGATCACTGCACAGAGACGAAATCTCTAACTGTAAGTGAACAAGGCGAACCTGTTCTTCCACATACAACTGACATAAGGCACATTCTAGAACTATAAGTCCTATGAGAGGGGAAGCACAGCTGAACACACACCACCCCGTTTGGCTGCAGTCCATTCCACTGAAGTTCAAGCACTAACTAGCTATGTACAGACAGAGACCCAACATGCCCCCCCCCCCCCCCCAAAAAAAAAAAAATAAAAAATAAATAAATAAGTAAAAAATAAATAAATAAATAAATTACATCAGCCGACTGGAGCAGATTTTATTGAACACACTTAAGCATTGTTTTAATGTATTCATTTATTTTAAATCTAAATATAATACTTATGAAAAGTTCTCTTTTTTGAATTTAAATAAAATACTCATGAAATACCTCTCACTTATCTTATCATGTTTTTGTATTCTTTTCCTTTTAGATTTTATTGTCAACTGATAAACTTAGTTGAGAAAACATTTCGGCACCACACGAACAATGCAGCTTGACATTTTGAATTGCTCTCACTTGTGGCTGTAAAATGGGGACAACAAACTGGCTTGAAATGTCAACCTAAACACTAAAAATATGCTACGTATCTGACTTCTTTCATTAGTTAAAAAAAGGGATTGCGTCAAAATTTTGTCAAATGCACTCAAAACTCACTCATTCAAATATCAGTACGATTCTGACAAAGATTTCACATTACTTGTGTTTAAAACTATGAATGTTTGCATGTTATGGTCTTATACCCACTGATGATGAATCTTTGAAATTCTGCCACTTCGGTTCCACCAAAAAAGGCATGACAACAATATTTCCTAAAATTTCAACATTAGCTGAAGACAAAAAATGTTGCCGAGTTGAGAGAGAATCTGTGAAATTCTGCTTCTTCGGTTCCACCAACAATACCATGAAAACATTTCCTAAAAATTCAACATCAGCTGAAAACAAGAAGCTGAGTGAATTACCAGTCAACTCTTCATTTCACCAGGCAGACAGATGAATGCGATCTTAGAAAATTCTGCCAACTTGGCTCCACCTTTAACCCTGCCTACAACACTAAAGAGGGTGGTTCTACTTCTTCGAGATTTTCTTGTCGAAGAAATCCCCGAAACTTTTTGGCATAAGTAGCCGTGTGTCTGACTGCTCCCAGTAGTTCTCTCAAGAACTGATCACATCAGAACTGTGTTGTGACGGATGAATGCGACCTTAGAAAGTTCTGCCTCCCTGGCTCCACCTTCAACCCTGCCTACAACATTAATCAGGGTGGTTCTACTTCACCGAGATTCTCGCATTGAAAAAATCTCTTGCCGATTTTTTTTGCATAAGTGTCTGTGTGTCTGACTGCTCCCAGTAGTTCTCTAAAGAACTCATCTAATCAGAATTGTGTTGTTCCACTGTGATGATTGAGACTACAGTACTATGAGTGTAATGATGCCCACAAACCTGTTCCACATGGCTGAGACTGCATATACAGTGTTCCGCGTGTTGAACCATATGTATACAATCTTTGGTGGACTTTGCCTGATATATGAGACCTTATGCCCAGTGATTAACTGGAGAAATTCTACCACTTCTGTTCAACCTGCTGCCTTGCAGGAGGTGACAACAAGCAGTCCCGAACATCCCCCAGCTACTGACAACAGCTTTTACTCTAGGGCAAGAAGTACTGCAAAAGCCCTGTCCACTATGTGGGATGCATGTACATCGGTGTGGTCTATTTATCAGATCGTCTCCTCTCAGTAACGTGCTGAATCTGAGTAAAGAATTTTTGCCCTTCAACCTTTTTAGCCCTCCAAATAAACTCAGATCAAAAATCTTTTCCTCATTTCTTAACTCTTCAAACACACCCAGACACCCATTTAAAGCAATCCAGACAGAAACTTCCTGCTCTACAGAAAGTGACTCCAACCAATCCTGAGAGTCCCACACCAGCGTATAACACTGGTTATAGATGGACCTTTTTCACCAGAGCAAAGACAATCACCACTCAATTCTGGAGACAGTGTTGGATGCAAGTACATAGAGGGCTGTGGTCTATCTGGAGAGCTGCCTCTGTACGGGGAACTGATGAAGCCCAAATGTAGGTGTTCCTGTAAACGCCTACTTGATCACTCCACAGAGACGGAATGTCCAACTGCCAGTCAACAACCTAAACCTGTTTTTCCACCACCTAAGCTCCTCCGAGATTTTTATGTCCTCCGAATGAAGTGCACAGCCGAACTCACACATAGTCCAACTTGGCTGTCCCATTGCACTGCAAGCAGTAACTAGCAAAGAAACAAGACATCATCAGCTGGCCTTCACTAGCCCCAGTAAAGACATGAACACAGGGTTAAGCTGACCGGAGCTGATTTTTTGGAACACACTCAAGCTTGATTGACTAAAAATATCAATAAAATACTCATGAAAATTTAACTTTGGCTTGATTTTCTTTTTTTACACCCTCAGTATGCTTGCGTTTTTTTTTTTTTTTTTTTTTTTTGCTTTCATTGTCAAGCAGTCAACCTAGATGGGAAATAATTTTGGCACCAACAAATATGATTCAACTTCAATTTGAATGTCTGACATAGGTGGCTGTGAAAGGAAACCAAAAAAATTGGCCGGAAATTTCAGCCTATCCTTTATGAAAAATACACTGTTTTTCTAAAAGAATTAAATAAATAAACAGAATAACCTTTCTTTTCTTTACATTGTAAGAGTTCTCGTGCTCATTTCCTCTTCAAAAAGTATTTTATTGTCAATTAGTCAACCTGGACAGGGAAAAGTTTTTTGCACTTTCAAATTTGACTCCACTTCAATTTGGTCTTCTCACAGACTTGGTTGTTAAAGGGAACCAAAGGCCTCGTTCAGATTGGCATCCCAAATCCGATTTTTTCATATCCAGATTGTATCTAGAATTGATTTCGGGTGGTCTGAACAGCAGAAAACCACATGAATTCCGATTTTTCCGAATCTGTTACGCCCTACATACCCATGTGGTGTCAATTGCGATTCATATCGGATATGCTAAGATCTGAACAGCTTTTCCACATGGGATAAGATTTCACCGTGACACTTGCGTCATTTGTCACGTGACACAAACATCAACACGTGGAATGCAGATGGACGGAAGTGAGAGATCAATGTTAATTCTCCTTTTAAAAAACAGTGTCGTTTGCTATAACAACGTGTCAGTGCGCGTTATGGATTTGCCGCAAGTTGGAGTTTACCTCGCGTGTGGAAAGCAAGGCTTAGGCCTACCTCGCGTGTGGAAAGCAACGTCAGTGAAAGTTTTCAACCACGCATCAGAAAGGCAACTAACAGCTGTGCTGGACTGCATTGATGCACTGAAATAAAGATGAGTAACTTTATTCTTCCATCTCTGATACTTCCTTGTTACTTGTAGCTGTGTGCTACGGCCCCACTTAACCATTTGAGAGAGAAACAACCAACATTCTACCCTCCGCGGTTTTGTTTATTATTTGTGGGCATGATGCGTTAGGGTACCATAGTAACCCACGTGGATATGGCAGGTGATTAGCGGACATGGAGATCCGATATGACAAGCAATGTGAACGCGGTCGATAGAGAAATCTGATGTTGATCAGATATGCTAAAAATCAGATTTGGAGTGCAGTCTGAACATAGCCAAAATGTATGCAAGTCTATCCAACTGCTGTCATTACTTAGTACAAATGCTGATCATTTTGACTAACGTACCACACTAAAGACTTTAATGATTCTTACATACATTTTACACCTGACTGAGAATATGAAATCCGAAGTAAAGTATGGTCTTATACTTGCTGATGATGAAGCCTTGAAAAACATGATCACAATCTTTCCTAAAAACATCAGCTGAAAACACGAAAGTCCGAGAGCAGAGAGCATTACCAGTCAACTCTTCACTTCACCAGACAGACAGATGAATGCGACCTTAGAAAATTCTGCCACCCTGGCTCCACCTTCAACCCTTCCTACAGCGTAAAAAATGCACCGTAAAAAATGTCTTGATTTGGTATAAATAGCCGTGTGTCTGACTGCTCCCAGTAGTTCTCTCAAGAACTCTTCACATCAGAACTGTGTTGTTCCACTGTGATGATAGAGACTGATGCCTGCAAACCTGGGGTGCGTCTCCCAAACATTTACGAGCTATTTACGGGCTAACTGTGGCTTACCAACATCGTGGGAACCATGAAACTACGAGAGAGGTGTTCCCCAAAATGCTCGTCCATACTATGGAGGTGAAACTTCCATGTTACGATGTACGTAGCTACTATGTCCTTGTTTCTCGAAATCATGGTTCCTGCGCTATATCGTAAACAACATCGTAACTTTATCCGTACCTAAGAGAGCTCTTCTCCTCCCGTAACAAGTTAGTATCTTACTACAACACTGTAGTCAACAGAGGGCGTTGAACATCCCATGGTAGGGTAATTTTGGAGCCAACGAAATTGTTGATTAAAAACACTTCAATGATGAGTAAGACTTGGTTATGTACTGACAATGCAATTTCCTGTTAATTATTATTATTATTGGCCAAGTTAGTCTCCTTGAGTATTTTCATGATTTAAATTAGGCAAGAGATAGGAGAGTTTTGAGATGACTGGTGGCGTAAATGGATAAGCCTGTGTGCCTTGCGGCGTATAAAGGTGCTTCCTGCGAGTTCAAAACCACCCCAGTGAACGTGTGTGGAAGTCGTTTCTGTTGTCCTCTCTTTTACCACTTAGGAAGGATTTTGATTTGGAGAAAGTTTCCAGGTGGTGGTTATTGGTGATAACAGGTGTAATGGCAGGCCTATTCAATTAGGAAATTAGATGGTTTCGTTGTTAATGTGAGTGTTATCAATCGGTAGACGTTCAAATTCAAAGATACTATTGCATGGAACAAGCGGGGACAGGCGAATTGTTATAGGCACTAATGCGTAAAATATGCCCAAACAAAATTGATAATAATTTCAGTTTATTTATCTTGTATTGTTTTAAATATAATAATGTAGACACAGAGTAAGAAGATATTCTGTAACAATCACCTGGCATTGAACCCTCGACTGTTCTAATGGATATAAGGTTCCTCACATCTAATTAGACTACTTGCCAATATAATTTCCTGTTATTATTTCTTGTATTTTCACTCGAAGGTGAAGATAAACTAGACCACTTTTGGCATATGATTTGATTGAATCTTATATTGATCACAGGTCAATGTAACTGCCGTTATTAACTGACTATATCAACATAAATGTATAAACGGGACTGGCATGCTTCCTACCGCGAATGCGCCCGAATAGTCTCCGAACACTTCCGAAAACATCTGCAAACATGGTTGTAGCCGTAGGAACTATGGTGGTACATACCAACATGGTAGAAACTTACATAGTAGCCTACCATGTTGGTAGGCGTTTTTTGGGAAACACCCATAGCTGAGCACCTACGTAGTTCCCACGAACATCGTACTTTGATGGTAGAATGCTAACATTCATCGTTGTACGGGAAACGCACCCCTGTTCCACATGGCTGAGACTGCATATACAGTGTTCTGTGTATTAAGACATGTGTATAAAAATCTTTAATGAACTTTGCCTGATATGAGACCTTATGCCCAGTGATTACCTGGAGAAATTCTACCGCTTCTGCTCAACCTGCAGCCATGCAGGAGGTGACAAGAAGCAGTCCTGAGTGCGTCTCCCAAAACAATATTACGAGCTGATTTACTAGGGCTAAGAACTGCAAAGCTGTCGCATGTAATCAGACATCAGTGTGGTAACCTTCATGTAACTGCTAATCGAGAGAGGTTTTGCCCTTCAACCTTTTAGCCTCCAAATAAACTCGATCAAATCTTGGTAACACTTTGTGGTAAGGGTACATGAATTATCATGAATTCATGATGAAATCATTCATGATAAATTCATGATTCATGCATTACTCTGAAAGTCTAATGAGTTATCGTACGTAGCTACTATGTCCTTGTTTCTCGAAATCATGGTTCCTGCGCTATATCGTAAACAACATCGTAACTTGATCCGTACCTACGAGAGCTCTTCCCCTCCCGTAACAAGTTAGTATCTTACTACAACACTGTAGTCAACAGAGGGCGTTGAACATACCATAGTTGGGTAAATTTGGAGACAACGAAATTGTTGATTAAAAACACTTCAATGATGAGTAAGACTTGGTTATATACTGACAATGTGATTTCCTGTTAATTATTAATATTATAGGCCACGTTAGTCTCCTTGAGTATTTTCATGATTTAAATTAGGCAAGAGATACAGTGTGTATTGAGATGATTGGTGGCGTAAATGGATAAGCCAGTGCGCCTGTGAGGCGTATAACGGTGATTCCTGCGAGTTCAAAACCACCTGTCAACGTGTGTGGGATTTGTTTCTGTTGTCCTCTCCTTTATTATTTAGGAAGAATTTTCATTTGGAGAAAGTTTCCAGGTGGTGATTATTGGTGATAACAGGTGTAATGGCAGGCCTATTCAATTAGGAAATTAGATGGTTTCGTTGTTAATGTGAGTGTTATCAATCGGTAGACGTTCAAATGCAAAGATAATATTGCATGGAACAAGCGGGGACAGGCGAATTGTTATAGCCTAGGCACTAATGCGTAAAATATGCCCAAGCAAATGGATAATAATTTCAGTTTATTTGTCTTGTATTGTTTTAAATATAATAATTTCGACACAGAGTAAGAAGATATTCTATAACAATCACCTGGCATTGAACCCCCGACTGCTCTAATGGATATGAGTCAAAGCTGTGCGCTTAACCCACTAGGCCACCTGCTGCACGTAAAGGAAGGTTGCTCACATCTAATTAGACTACTTGCCAATATAATTTCCTGTCGTTATTATTTCTTGTATTTTCACTCGAAGGTGAAGATAAACTAGACCACTTTTGGCATATGACTTAATTGAATCTTATATTGATCACAGGTTCATGTAACCGCCGTTATTAACTGACTATATCAACATAAATGTATAAACGGGACTGGCATGCTTCCTACCGCGAATGCGCCCGAATTGTCTCCGAACACTTCCGAAAACATCTGCAAACATGGTCGTAGCCGTAGGAACTATGGTGGTACATACCAACATGGTAGAAACTTACATAGTAGTCTACCATGTTGGTAGGCGTTTTTAGGGAAACACCCATAGCTGAGCACCTACCTAGTTCCCACGAACATCGTACTTTGATGGTAGAATGCTAACATCCATCGTTGTACGGGAAACGCACCCCTGATCATCCCCCAACTACTGACAACAGGGGTATTGAGGAGTGATTTTACTCTAGGGCAGCAAGAACGGCAAAAGCCCTGTCCGCTATGTGGAATGCATGTACATCAGTGTGGTCTATTTATCAAGACTTCACTTCTCTGTAACGTGCTGAATCTGATTAAAGAATTTTTGCCCTTCAACCTTTTTAGCCCTCCAAATAAACTCAGATCAAAAATCTTTGGTAACACTTTGTGGTAAGGGTACATGAATTATCATGAATTCATGCATGAAATCATTCATGATAAATTCATGATTCATGCATTACTCTGAAAGTCTAATGAGTTATCAGGAATTAACATGAATTCATTGTTTGTCATTAATGACCTACTGCTGAAATAGCACATGATCTTAAGTATTAGTTACTCTAGGCACATCATCATGAGTCATGATTAATTAGCATGATCATGATGAATTCATCATATTTGTGTCCCCATAAGTGTTGACATGGTTAAATTGGTAAAATTTAGTTGACGTATGGGATAGATGTGAGGAACTAGTAGTAGGCTAAATAAGTACTTTTATTATATCAAATTCTTTTGAACAAAAACATCATGATCATGTGTAATTAGTCATGACTCATGATGATGTACCCAGAGTATTTAATGCTTAAGATCATCTGCTATTTCAGCAGGAGGTCATTAATGATAAACAATGAATTCATGCTAATACCTGATGAGTCATTAGATATTCAGAGATGAAGTAATGCATGAATCACGAATGAATCATGAATGAAATCATGCATGAATTCATGGTAATTCATGTACCCTTACCGCAAAGTGTTACCGAAATTCTCTAACGAAGTGCAAATGACAACAATCAAATCCAGAAACATGGATTTAGCTAAAAAGAACGTAGTAAAGAAGATCTAAAGCAGGGGTCAGGAACCTTTTTGGCTGCGAGAATCATGAACGCCACATATTTTAAAATTCAATTCCTTAAAGGCCATACAATATATGGTAGAGGCATGTCTTTTATTCGTTTGATTATCTTGTCTTTATTCGAAAAGTCAGTGTTTTGGCATACTCCCCATCTGTGAATGGTTTTCCATTTCTCACAATTGCTAAAGCACCAGCAAAGCTAGCTGAATTCCGGTCACCTTGGACTGAAATAGATAGATTAATGGATTGAAATAGGCCTACACGATATCATTCGTTTTATTAAAGATACACATCTGGCTCGCGAGCCATAGGTTCCCTACCCTTGATCTAAAGAGATAGTTCAGGGAACATTCTCTGAAAAGTTATCGGGGAACCGGCCCAAATATGTCAAAATAAAACCATTATGCTGTTACACATATTGGGTCTGGTCACACTATCTATTATTGTAACAGCTATGACACCATCAACTACCCTCCCACTTGTGTACTCAGAGACTGAGTAATAACCATTAACAAAATAAAGGAAATTGGTTTGCAGCCATTTACAAACAATCAATTACAATATTAAGAATGTTTTTTTAAATGAAAAGATCACAGACACACCATCAAAAAATGCACAAGATAGTATAATGAAGCAAAATCATTACAAATCCTTCCCTTGCAGTCGAAATGCATTGCACATCTTTTATTCATTGTCTCCAGCATCATCATCCATCACTGAGCCTAGAGAGCCATGTCCAGATGTACCCTCAAACCATCTGATGACCTTTCTAATTGAGGATTCCAGATCATGCACATCAACTTCAGATGACCCACCTGCAGAGTTTACAGTAAATAATATCATAAATAAATTCATGATAATAGATTAATCTGGAAAAAAATTGCCTGCAATAAAAGCATTGAAAATTGCATGTAGTATGAGGGAAAGTCTTTATTAAATCCTGTTGCCCTGCTGTTTGAGTTTGCAGACCAAGTTTTGCTTGTTCGCTGGCTTTTTACTCGTAATGCCTATAGCTGAGAAGAGGTAATCCTACATTTCCTAAGGCAATTCAGAACGAAGATCCACAACAACAGAAAACAGTTTTTGAGAGTTGCTGTGGTGTGAATAAACCATTGCATGACGTTGCAAGCCAAGTAGTCGCAAAATGTTCAGCCAGTCAAATCACAGTTGCGGAGTTTGAAACATTGCTGGTTTTTAGAACATCGCAGCCAGTCTCGTCATGAATCTTTGGTTGAGTAGCGGCCTTTAGGGTTAGGATAGGCTTAGGGAATATAGAACTGTGTGTATTTTGATGTGCCTTTATGTGAAGTCTTACGTGTATCACTGAGTACTGCTAGCATACGCTGGAATCTCTCCATGATTCCAATCTCCCTCCTGCTCCATTCCTTCTCCAACATTTCCCTCATGCGCTTCAGCTGATCAGCATAAATGCCACAAGTGTGCCCTTGGTCTTCATGACCTAGTTGGTTGCATGGATCAATATCTCGTCATCTAATATGTTTATATACTATAGCCTAAATGTAGGCTATATTGTTATAATCATAACAATATGATATTGAATCATATAATTATTGTTATAGTGCATGCAAAGCAACGTACTATATTGTTATCCGGTAAATGTATGCTAAATACCTGTGGCATTCATGGTACAAGACTCCTGAAAGAAAGGCACAGCATCAGAGGGGCTCAGTGGACTGGTGGCCTCTTTTGAATTCCCCAGAGTCTTCTCAGAGTGACTGTCGCAAACTGATTTCAGAGACAAATCTGCAGTTCAACATCATTCTTACGCTACACAACTATATTGACGTTACACATCACCTTTTCTCAACTAACTTTATCTGTGTGGTTAAATTATTAGTAAGATTTATAGGATATTCTGTGAGGTCACTAATCTCACTGATCTTGTCCAGTTATTCGTCATATTTCCCTTGAGTTTTTCAGTGGTTATAAAAATAGCTAGGATAGCTCTACACAGCCACATTTACAGACATATACTATGACAACAATAGAGTCACAGTAACTGTACATTTGTCTTTCATCCATTCCGAGTTAAGAAAAGCAGAACAGAAACTCACAGTCTATAAAGGCATTCTTGCTTCCCCTCAGGCTTGGTATAGTCTGACTACGTAGTTTTCCGATCAGCTTTATCCATTCTTTGCCATTCCAGGTCCAAGAAATCAAATAACTTCCTCTTTTCCTCTTCTAGTTCCTCACAGGAGTCATGGACAGTTCTCTGTATTTGTGTGTTGTCCAGGCAAAATAAGCTGTTACATAAAACTATTTCCTCTAGCTTTTCAATCAGTTCTATGACCTTATCTTCTTTATCATTACAACTTAAAACATCATATCTGTTCCCACATTTCTCTACAAGCCATGCAAGATGTTCCCCTTCGCATTCAATGTATTCTTCTATACTTGTGTCTCCTAGCAAGTCTCCACACGTGAACAGAACCATAGTGTGTCTCCAGACATGATCACCAAACATCTTCATGTTGTCTTGGGTGATTTTTCTCTGTTCTTCAACAAATGTGGTGTCTACAGGGACAGCTAAAAGTATGACATGGGGGGCTTTGGAATCAAGGGTCATTCCTCTTTGCAATTCTTTCTTCACCCATTTTGGAGTGTATTTGGCAGGAAAGTACTTCCACCAGCCTGGGGTGTCTACAACAGAGACTTTCTTTCCAGCAACTTCTCCTGAATGTCTTTCAGACTGGTAAGTTCTGGTTCTCTTAACATCAGCTTGTAGGCCCAGAATGGTCTTGCTTGCACTTGTCTTTCCAGAGAACAACCATCCCAACAGGAGAATCCTTAGTTCTGGCACCAAGGGTACCACCCCTAAATGAGCAGATTTAAAAATGTTTCCATTTGTGAAATAGCTATAGGTGATTGGTATATTCAAACAAATAATAATGAATAAAATGACAGCATAATTCACTATTTATATTTCTAGTTTCAAATGGTTTAAGCCACTCACCATAATTATGCAGTTTTTGTTGTTGCTCAGTAACCCTCTGCTTTCTCAGTGTTGCTTTGATTTTACAAGCGTTCCTCTTTTCCTCTCTGACTTTCATTTCTTTCTCATCAAATTCATAAGAGCTGTCTTTAGTCTTTGCTACAACATTGATCTGTTCCACTAACTTACCTACTTCATTACAGCCTTCATTACCATTAATATAAATCATGTGACACCTGTTCTCACATTTTTCTACCAGCCACTTCAAAGCCTTCCCTCTCTCTCAACGTGCTGCTCTATGGTTGTTCCAAGATATTCTCTTTTGGTAATTACCACTATGGTGCACTCCCAAACGTTCTCTCCAAACAGCCCTAAGTGTTCCTCTATAGACCTCCTGTTCCTCTCAGTAAACGGGGCATCGCTGCCAACAACCAGAAGAAAGACATGAGGCCCTGATGGACACGTAAAGACTCTCAGCACAAGATCCTGTTTGATAAATTCTGCTGTCTCAGTCAATGGATTATTCCTCTACCAGCCTGGAGTGTCAATAAAGATAACCTTCCTACCAGTGGCCTCACTTTCTTCACTCTTGCAAGCTGCAGTTTTCAAAAACTCTGCCAAAGTGTTTTTCACAGCTGTCTTGCCAGAATGATTTGGACCCAACAATACCACTTGCAGGTCTGGAAAAAGAAATGTTGAGAAGATGTATGCTTTGTTTTGTGTGGATTATGAGTGTGTTTGTAAGGGCCGGTTCTAGCCTTTTTGGTGCCCTAGGCCAGATTTGAGTTTTGCCCCCCTTTTCTAAAAATATTAGAGAAAAACTGAAGAAAAAGAGTAAGAAATGTATTGTGATGCCCCCCTGATATGTGGTGCCCCAGGCGACCGCCTCATTTGTCTATGCCTAGAACCGGCCCTGCTGGAACTGACATTTTGCATAAATCCTGTCCAGAAACCAAAAAGAAACCAAGAACTGCTGTATATGAATTTCACTTCTCAGTCTCCTCACATCTGCACGTGATCAGCATGTCTGGGTCTGCTTCCTGTTCTATCACGAGTTACAGCAGGGGTGGGCAATTATTTTGCCCGAAGGGCCACATTGGATATTAGGTTTTGACTAATGGGCCGGGTGTTAATAGTCAACCGGTTGATGTTGATAAATTGGCAAGTCTCAACCAAGTAGCCCCACTTTCTTCAGAGTACATGTTAACATGCAGGGTTAAAAGGGAGGAATTTGTAGCACATGAATACAACAAATTTGATAATTCAGGCCTATAATCTAAGTCAATTTGGCTAAATGAGAAATTATTTTCTATTTTGGGAAGGCTCCACGGGCCAGATTAAATTGCTCAACGAGCCGCATGTGGCCCCCGGGCCTTAGTTTGCCCAGGTATGAGTTACAGAATTGTTATATTATTCAAAAGTCAGCAAAATAGATATTTTACTCGTGTAGTTGGAAGTGATCTCCTCATATTGTCAAATGATGAAGTAATGCATGTCTGTTATATACCTTCTGTCAAATTTTTATTACTTTTAGTTTGACAATGATGACCTTGTATTAAAGTTTGTACACTTCAGATAATATACATGTAGGGTATTATTAGTTTTTCTGCAACATACAAACAACATTAATCCTTAAAATTTAAATATCATTGTGATATGATACCATTTTAATTAATAGCCGTTCACTTACCAAAGCAGGCTGATCTAGCGACATATTCTCTTCACAATTGAAATCCAACAAACTGCAGTCCCAAAGCTTACCTTAACATCTGAATACCAACTTGTTACACAGTATTTTAATATGGAAGCTTCATAATGAAATGAAAGCAGACATTATTTGTTTGGAGATGAATAGGTGGAACTGTGCTTTGAACACTTCTTCTTTTAGCTGGCCACGAGTCACATGATTTATTTACAACATATTCCCTTAGCAACTGCCAGAGGTCTGATTGCTTTTTGGTTCAACTGTCAAATTAATTATGGCACATCAATTAAACACTGAAAAAATGTTGAACAATCTACTTCAACAATTTTGAAATGAGCAAATAGGCCAACAGAAATAAAGAAATAGATATTGCAATAGAATGTGGCACTGGATGTAGTGAAACATCACAAATCACAAGCAACTTCTTGTAAACTCATCAGGTCCCTAACAAAAAAAATACAAGCTACTAGGTTAGTATCACCATAATATGCAATAAGAAGACTACCACAGTGCAGCACAGCTAGACCACAACATTAGAGTAAAGCAATAGAATAAATCAAGAGGGGGCGTTGTGTGTGTGTCACACTGTCAGTACTGATGAGCCTCTTATCTGGATAAGGGTTTCCATCTAGTGGCATGAATGGTTACTCATAAATCACAGCAGGTAAACAGGAAATAGCTGTACATTGTTCATGACACAAAAAGAAGATATTCATACAAGAAAGAAATACCAAATGTCTATTTAAAAGCATAAAAAGATGTTGGCTATAATGCCATATCATCTAATGTTGCTAAAAACAATAGTGTATCTTGTTATATTACTTCCTTGATGGTACTTTCTGATCAAAAGAGAATGCCACAAGACCAGTTAACCAACTTGTTTATGTTCATCGCCATTGCCATTGCTTTTACAGCAACACAGCACCCGAACAGGGTGCCCAAATCTATGCCAAACTAATCAAAAGAGATGAGACAATGACACAATACATACCAAACAGTAAGTCATATACTAAATATGATGTAATTTATCTCTATATGTAAATAACTTGATCTGTTTAACTGTTTAATGTTAACAGTGTTTCACTGTTTTGGTTTGTTTTTTCAGCAAGATTTAAATTTTATTGGCTGTCTGAGAGCCACAGGAAATGTTTCATGTTGGACTATAGATCATTTGGATATTTGAACATTCCAATATTATACTCTCAAGCATTAGGTTCACTTAACTTCATCTCCATTGTATTGTTAACATACAGTATAATCACTAAATCTACTGTGTATCATTGCTTTCAGGCACCTCTGCGCAATATGACTGAGCTAGGATTTGCCAATTTTGTTAGGACAGCATATCTTTCACCCCTCTATAGGCCTGCTATAATTTTTTCCCCCAGTTCCCCGTTCACAATTTTGATTACACTGTCTGCTAATCTGTTTGTATCCTCTCCTTCGTGCTTTGACTTTTCTCTTTCATTCTCCCAGACTTGCGGGTTGTGCTCGTTGGAGGAAAGCAGTCAGGCAAGACCTCTGTGATAAACACAATTCTTGGGGCAAAGCCAACTGTAGAAACAGCTCGGTGCCAGAAGAGAAAGGGTGTGGTCAATGGCCTGGAACTCACATTGATTGACACCCCAGGCTACTGGAGAAATCTGTTCCTGTGTGACACAGCAGAGTTTATTAAACACGAGCTGCTTCTCAGCCTCACTCTCTGTCCTCCAGGACCCCATGCGATCATTCTGGTGGTGGAGCTCGACATCCCATTCACAGAAGAAATTCGACGCTCCATCCAGGAACATGCAGAGCTCCTTGGTGTTGGTGTTTGGGAGCATGCAATTGTTCTCTTCACCAGGAGGACTTCAATTCAGACAAGAGGCATCACCATTGAACAACACATCGAGAGTGAAGGCCAAGCTCTCTGCTGGCTTGTCGCCAAGTGCAAGTGGAGATACCACAGCTTTGAGAATGAGGACCAACAAGTTACTCCCCAAGTGACCAAGCTGTTGGAGAAGATTCAGGAGATGGCTGCCACAAGTCACCATTTTGTGCCTGACTGGGTGAAGTTGAAGAAAATTGAAGAAATAAGAAGATTAGTGACTGAGAGAGCAATAATGATGCAGTCCCGGGTGAAGCATCAAAAGGAGAGGATCCAAAATGAATGTGAGATTTTTACTAGTAAAAGATATGAAATCATTTTTAAGAGCCATGCTAGATAACATTGGACAACTGAAGTTGTTGAATTCTAAAATTTCCAATCCTACCAAATTGCTTATAGTCTGAAATGAAAGTGTCTGTTATACTAGTCCATTTTTATATTTAATTTCTTTCCAGGTGACATGCTTCATCTAACTGAGATAAGGATAGTGATAGTGGGCTGGGTGTTCTCTGGAAAAGCGCAGCAGCCAACACTCTCATTTCAAGTGAGGAGTTTCCAACCAACTGCAAGACTGAGAGGTCTGAGACCAGAAGCGGCAAAATGTTGGATGGGCGGCATGTATCCATCACAGACACACCAGGGTGGTTCAAGTACTTCCCTTTCCACTACACACCCTCACAAGTGTCCTCTGAAATCAATAAGGCATTGACGCTTGGTCCAAAACGACCCCATGTCATCCTACTGGTGGTACCATTGGGGGTATCCTTTCTGGAGGAGCAGCGGAAGATCATGCAAGACAACATGGAGAAGAGGTTTGGAGAGGACATTTGGCAACACACCATTGTGCTCTTCACGTGGGGAGACCTGTTGGTGGACATGACTGTTGAGGAGCACATTGAGAGTGAAGGTGAAGCCATCAGGTGGCTGGTGGAGAAGTGCAGGAACAGGTACCATGTCCTAAACAACATAAATCCAGAGGATCCCTCACAAGTCAATGGACTTCTGGAAAGAGTAGAGGAGATGGTAACAGAAAATCATTTAATTACCCCATTCTTGGAAAGGCTTCAGGAAAAATCTTGGGATGATTCAGGAACAAATCAAGGATTGACATGTGGACATGATGCCAACATTAAGAATGCCCTGCAGTGCTTAGCAGAAGAATGGAAGAGAAATGACAAGGAACTGGAAGAATTTATTCACAAAGAGGTTAAAAAGAATAACAGCATTGAGTTTGATCGTCCTAACTGTGAGTAAACAAATGTTGTGCTTTCCATACACATTATGAAATACATAACATCTGATTATTCAATCATTATCTATGTGATTTTATGTATGAGAATACATTTCATAGTGTACTGATTCTCTGTTTGTAAATGTCTACTATGATTCCATTCTTTAGTATGCCCGGAAGATGGGACATCTACTTCCCCAGACATTGAACGTCCATTTCTTTGTGACTCAGTCAAAGAGTCACTGACACGGGAGGGAGCCCGCCGTGACTGTATGAAGATAAAACGAATATTGGATCTCATAGAAGCACAAAGTAAGCAGTAGAAGAAGCAACTTCTTTATGCCTTTGGACCATGACTCAATGTTATCAGTCAAGCTGCCACTCTAATGGATGCCAACTAGGCTAGCTGGCAGTAGTATGCGGTAAATATTCAGACCCCTAGCCTCAAGAACGCTTCTAACTGCTGAGTTTGAAACCTGTTTTTTTTTTTTTAGCTCAGTGTTTAGAGCGTTTGGCTCCCATGCCTGGATTTTTTGTAGTTGACAAGGTGGCGGATTCGAGACCAGTGTTCGGTGTGTCCCAACTTTGGCGATACCACTACTATGGTCACAGATGTAGGCCTGATTTCTCACATCTTAAAGTTATATTCGACAACTCTTTTAAAGTCACATTTCGTGGAATTGTCATGTTATTCTGGAAGTAGTACACGAAAAAGGCCATTTAGAAAAATGAGAATTCTCTAGCTCCATCTAAACCCTGTAATCGTTGTTGCAATCGTTATCTTTTTATGGTTGTAGCATTATGGACCTTAGGTAATTAACCAAAATAATAATTTCAGATGTTATACATATAATTGCACGACTACGCCACTGGGGGTTTTCACCCCAGAATAAACCTTGACTTCGAAAGTAAGGCACACAGGTTCGGACAGACTGGGACAGAGACATGGGCTAAACAAATAAAAATATTTTCTTTATTTATACAAACATTCAATGATAGAAGTTGGCAGAACCAGACTAGCAGGGCAAGTTACCAGTGGAAACTAATGTGTTGTTCACACCACTCGTGCTATGAAACAATGGCCTATGGTACTGCACGCACACTCACACATCCTCATACGCATACCACGCTAAGCAAGTGATTCAATCAGTATAGCTACCCACTAAACACAGGTGAGTCAATTCACTGCAATTCAAGTTCAAACGAGTCCCACTGGGATCTGCCCTGCGAGCTACGGGACTGGTGGTCGGATAAAAGAAAGCAAAACACAAATAAACAGAAAGGCAAACTAAATTCATTAGGGACAAAACAGCGATGGGCAATCTGCCCCGGTGCAAACATACAGTGCCCAGAACCCTCGATGGCACCTCTTGTACAAGCAGACAGAAGGTGCAGTTTACAAACAGAGACCTTCAGGGCACCAGGGGATCAGGTACCTCGAACCTCTACAAATGGTAGATCAGAACCGATCCGGGCGTCAGTCACAGATCATACGAGCACCGGGCAGAACAGCAACAAATATTACCTCCCGGAGGGCTCCCACGAGCCTACCCAACGCTGACTGCTTTTATAAAATAACCGCCTAGCCATCGCTAAATGGTTAGCCACTCATGGCTATCTGAGCCAGTGACATCATGACACTATAGATACAGACGGCAAGCACAGTTAACGCCCCCAAAATGCGAGGGTGGAGTGAGCGTGGGGGAAAACAGAGGCCAAATTAACATTATGGTGAATGGACAAGGTAGACAAAGTTGCTTAACAATAATAGATCGCTTGGTAAAATTGAACAATGTCCATATTAGATGGTTTGTCTCATTATGACCTGTTTGCCTGCTTGGGATTAGACTAAAATAAATTTTCCATGATTTGATTATTCCAGTAACACTGACAGAAATGTCATGAGCTGTCTCTGCTCCTGTCAAAAGTGAAGCAACTTTCTATCACAAGTCTGATTAGCTCAGTTTAGCAAGCTAAAGTTAGCTACATTTACTGTGGTGATGAATGGAGTTGGTTAGTTAGCAAGTTAATGAAGCTAACAAGCATCAACTAAATTGTCCTCAGTATCGCATTTGGAGGGGTGTCAAGTTCAGATTTCACATTGGACAATCTGAACATCATTACTACCTTAAGGCATTGCCCTCAAAAATGTGCCAAAGTCCTTGTAGATGGTGCTCAGTGTAACTTCTAGCTTAGCATCTCATTGACTTCCTCACTGTTTGAGCCTGCTCTTTCCCCCAGAGGGGACTATTTTTCTCTAATTCCCCCACGGCGGAGCTATATTTGTGGGCGTGGTCAGACTTGCTGTCTGTATCTATGGGAGCTGGTAAGGGACAACACTCGCTTCAAGGCTGACAGGTCTACCTGTTACATCCAGCGCTGACTGCAGCTTTCCACCAATCAGGGACGGAGGGAGGGATAACTGCCTGATGATCACTGTTGTGAGCAAGCTGCTGACAGTGGCATAGATACAGACGGCAAGTATGGTTAACGCCCCCAAAGTGCGAGGGTGGAGTCAGCGTGGGGGATAACAGAGGCCAATTTAACATTATGGTGAATGGACAAGGTAGAGAAAGTTGCTTAACAATAAAAGATCGCTAAGTAAAATTGAACAAAGTCCATATTAGATGTTTCGTCTAATCATGACCTGTTTGCCTACTTGTGTTTAGACTAAAATAATTTTTCCATCATTTGTTTATTGCAGTTACACTAACAGAAATGTCATGAGCCGTCTCTGCTCCTGTCAAAAGTAAAGCAACTTTCAATCACAAGTCTGATTAGCTCAGTTAAGCAAGCTAAAGTTAGCTACATTTACTGTGGTGATCAATGACGTTGGCTAGTTAGCAAGCTAATGAAGCTAACAAACATCATCTAGATTGTCATCAGTATCGCGTTTGGAGGGGTGTCAAGTTCAGAATTCACATCGGACCATCTGACCATCATTACTACCTTCAGGCATTGCCCTCAAAATGTGTCTGGCTCCTTGTAGATGGTGCTCAGTGTAACTTGTAGCTTAGCATGCCATTGACTCCTTCACTAATTTAGGGTTTGTTTTCCCCCACATGGGGGACACGAGGAGCTGATTTTATGGGCGTGCCCGGACTTGCCGTCTGTATCTATGCAGTGAGGGAGGGATTTCAGAGGCCGTTGAGGAGCGTAGTAGAGACAGGGGGAGGGACCAACAAGTTGCATGATTTTGAATTTTATTGCCCAAGTCTTGAAATTACGTAGACTTGCTGAACACAGCTATAAATTGATGGTTCAGCAACACCAACGATCTATCACTTAAATAATATCTAACAGATCTATCACTTTAATAATATCTGACCATTTCCTCCTCATATGACATAAATAATCTTAAAATGTGTGCATTGTTTGTTTATACATTATGTGCTTATGTTTGTGTTTTTGCACATTCACAGGACTGTCTTCAGAGTGTGACCCAAATGACATTGAGATGTCAAGGCAGAAAGTTCTTGACTGGATGGTGGAGTCGGGGAATTGGTTATCTGTTGCCACACAAGAAATACAGAACAAAAGGAGAAAAAAGAAACGATTGAGAACTTCACAAAGTTTTACTACTAAAATTTGTTAGTCATCTGTGGAACGAACAGGACAGAAATAACAACATCCAATCATTTTAAGCAACCAGTAAAAATGATTAGAGATTGTCTATTAAACTCAACTACTGTTTGCCTCTACCTGTTCTGAAGTTCTGAATGCCTAGCATTCACAAATAATTTTTCTAGGATCCCATATCCCACCTCTAATAGTAGGTTGAAATTTAAATGCTAACATACAAGTTAACACATGATAACATAATTTCACTATATAACATGCATAAAAGAAAGACTTTGTAGTTTTTCTTTTTGTTGTATTTCGAGGGTTGAGATTCTAAAGGTTGTGATATTTCACCAAAAGAAGAAACACTTTTGTTCTAACACTACTTTGTAAGTGAATTTACTGACACATATTGATGACACAACACTTAATGAATAATAATATATCTAGTCACGTGCACCCTACAATCTTCTCACCCTGTTTTTATTTGTTCAACTCTAACTCTAAATGTATTAGTTATTACTTCGGTTCAGGTGGTGCAACCTTTATGTTGGCCCTAGAACTTCATTTCATTTAGTTGTATTACATTATTCCAAAAAATGTAAATAATTATTATTTAATAATAATTAAATAACACACAGCTGATAGTACATTATTATATATACCATGGCTCTGTCCTAAATGTAGAAAATGCTGCCCTCAAATTTATTTCAATCATTTGAGGGAAGCAAGGTAACATGGAGTCTGAATCAAAATTCACCCAGTGGCCTAAAACAACTTACCTCACTCACGTCAGATGCAGCGCCAAGGCGTGAGCATCTGATGATGAACGATAGCCGATTTATTTCAGGAGCCAGAAATCCTTGAATCTAACTGGACAAACGGCTTGTCCATCAATTTAATTGACGTGCCACTTCAACCAATCACATCGAAACCAACCCGATGACGCTGGTTATGTTTGTTGGATTCAAACAGAGACACTCCGCTACGTCACATCCTATACAGCAGCCGCTACACAGCCAACGTTCCTGATTGGTCCGGTTAGAGAATAATGGGCTTGAAATCGCTTCCTATGGCCTCATCATCAGATCGTTGCGCGGGAGTCGCTTAAAGCTACGTAGCGCATCATCTGATGTGAGTGAGGTAATAAAACAACAGGGCTATGGAATATTCTATTAAAGGGACACGCCACCGTTTAATTATATTGAGTTATTGACCATCTTAGCTGGAGTTGCATATATGGTTCAAAGAATTTTGGTCTCAGTACAGTGCATGAGTTTTCCATGTCCGGCATCCACAGTTTTTGCTGTAGCCTATAGGTGCTGGAATGTAAAGTAGCTAGATAGCAGGTTTTTGGCTACTTTCCAGTGCCTATAGGTGAAGGTAAAGACATACACTGAGACTAAATTGCTTTTACCCACATAATGCTACTCTAAGTAAGAGTGTGAATAATCCATCTAGGCTATATAATATTTCCAGGCAATTTAAAATGTTTTGAATTTAAAAAGAGGAAAAAGAACCCATCTGAGAGAATCTGTCAGATGGATTATGACTCTTTCAGGTGGGATTTTGTGATGTCAACAAACAAAATGGTTTCATGACACACCCTGAAAGCCAACACCTATTTGCCAAGCACTCAAAGCAAGATATATCTTTGGGTAACTATGGATATGTCAATATTGTTTCCAATAACTTATCAGCTTTGAGAATCCAGGTCAAAATCCTGATAAGAGCAAGTACAACCAGTGATAGAGTTTTTGCAAGCTTTTCAAGAGTTTCCTCTTTTAACATCTCAGTTCATGTAGTTACCTATCCACACCTTATCATTGACTCAACTCAACACCCGTACTTAAATGCATTATGTTGACACAAATGGCTAATGTTAGTGGTTAGGCTAATGTAAACTCATGTAGACTAATGGTTAGGCTAATGTAAGCCCACCTGTGGACACTCCCTTTAGTTGACCACTATATAAACCCTTTCTGGACAGTGGTCACAGTCTCACTCCGGGTGGTGGGTCAGCTGCAGTAGCATCTCCAGACAGTAAAGAAGCAACATGAACAGGAAACTGATCTCCCTTTTGGCTCTTCTGTTGGTCCTTTATCAGGCTCTGGCTCAAGGGGTGAGACCTGGAATGACTATTGCACATTGTCTAAAACAACGGTTAGAAATCTGATGACATTTCCTGTTTGTTTTTTTCTCTGTAGAATGGGGTTATAGCCTAATGTACTTTGTCTTATAGCTGTCTGTTTGACATTGTTTTGCAAACATTTGTCTTTTGTTATGGTCTTATAGTAGTGTGTATATTACTTTTCCACCTTTTCATTAAAGTGGGTTATGGATTAACATGCCGGCAAAAGCAATTTGTTTCATTGCGTTTTGCTAATTTGGCAGCCCCACAATCAGCTTAATATAGGCGCTTTTATTCACAAAAGTGACTCCCTTCTTCAAAGGAGCTTTGTATTCAAAATGAGTAATGCAATGAACAACGAATAGTAATGCAAATTAAACCAAGGCTATTTTATCGGCAGGTGGGACTATTCTAGTAAACACTGGAAAAGCAGATGCTGCATGATACATTAATCTCAGCTAGTCTTTATCTGCTTAAGAATTTGCAATGGTATTTGTTCTGATCGTGAACACAAGTGACATTTGAAAGACTTGCTATCTGGCTAATTTGTTTTCCAACGCCTATGCTAAACTAAAGCTACAATTATGGTTGCAAGGAAAACACAAGCACTGACACCAAAATGCTTTTACCCACATGTACATATAACCCAATTTCATAAAAAGGTGACATAACCCTGTTATTGGTATTTATTGTGAATTACAGTAGTAATGTTTTTTATTATTTCGAAAATGTGTCAACTTCAATCAAAAGTCAAAAGTCCCCCTTTCATTCCTCTCAACTGTGCATTATTTCCATCTCATTTCCAGGTGGTCTTAAGCACAGAGGGTAAGTGTGTGTCTACTTGTCACACCACTGCAAATACCCAACTTATCCAAATGTTGATGTTGAGATAATGTTGGTTGTACCTCCTCTACAGAAACTGACGGCGATGACATCTCTACTAGAATCCTTACTGCAAATAAGAGTAAGACACTGCTTCTGGATGTAGAAATGTCTCAATAAATATCAGAGATACTTATCATCCTTTTGATGCTAATTTGAGCAAACTTTATTCCCAAAGGGATCTCTGAGTTTTTGATGGAGGGAGATGTGGCCATGCCGATAGGCAGGAATGCTTTAAAATGCAACCGCTGCAAGTGGAAGAAGTCATCATCAGGACTTGTGAAAGTGCCATATGAAATTAATGATGACTTCAGTATGTCGGGAAAACCATTGTACTGTATTATTTTATTTTGGTGCAAGGTTTTAATGAGGAAATGGTGACTGTTGAGCACACTAGATAATGAGTTGGTCTTTAGAAATTATAGTTTCAACCAGGAATTTCATATTAAAAAGTCAGATTTTGGCCTTTTCAGTTTTGAGTTAGCTGCCAGTTTGTAATTTGGTCTATGTTGTACCAAAACATTTGGTGAGGTTGAACAATGATGTATATTGGAGACTAATATTGTACATGTATTTTCCACCAAAGCTACCCAGCAGAAGAAAGTCATTGAGAATGCCATGGTGATGTTCCATGATAAGACTTGCATTCGTTTTGTGCCTCATGTATCACAAAAACACTTCATCAGTATTGAGTCTCATTCTGGGTAAGAACAATAATAATGCTAGGATTCAGTTTATGAATGTTTTGCAGTTTACATTTTCATAGCATTTCAAAGGAATTTCATATTTTCTGCATAATTAGCCCTGTCATAACCAGCCCCTCAGTCAATGCTTCTCTTTCGGCTATTGACAAATGATTGCTTGCTGGAGATGTTTACATTCAAAACAATTGGATCAGCCCTTGACTGGTTGCCTGTCATATTCTTGTACTGCATTCTTTAAGTTAGTGATGTGAACAAGGTCAGTGGCTGGAACCCCAGACCCTCGTATGAAGAGAAGCTTAGGGGCTGGTGACTAAACTAATAATAACCAAATAATAAACATAAAATGTTTTTATTTCCATCTGTGCAGGTGCTGGTCATACCTTGGAAGGATAGGTGGCAAACAGGCACTTTCACTGTTCAACAGGGGCTGCGTTAGCAACGGAGTCACTCAACACGAACTTCTCCATGCCCTGGGCTTCACCCATGAGCAGAACAGAAGTGATCGTGATGATTATGTAAGGATCAACTGGCAGAACATCCGTAGCGGTATGAAATTACCATACCAAAAGACTTAAGTATTGTTTACTTCGATAAATAAACTGAAACAATTTTAACTCAACATAGATCATTCTGCTTTCTATTCACAGGCAAGAGAGGGATTTTTAAGAAGAGTGACACAAAAAATCTGAAGACAACATATGACTACACCTCTGTTATGCATTATGGACGGTAAACAGAAATACTTCTTTCACTTTTTTTCCCTTACGTTAGTTCTATAAAGTATCCTGCAATCGTGTGACACATTTCACTTTTTCACCAACCTCAGATATGCCTTTTCAAACTCTTCTGGTAAGGAAACCATCACCCCAATCCCTGACAGCAGTGTTCGGATTGGATGGAGGGATAACATGTCAGAGACAGACATTGTGAAGGTTAACAGGCTGTATAAGTGTGTTGGTGAGTGGTACAAGCAGACAGTCAAAAACATAATACATCCCTTTGGGAAAATGTGGTGATCCGGTTTGCTCACACGGCATAAAAAGTCTTGTCATGCAATTCAATTCAATTCAATTCAATTTTATTTGTAGAGCGCACAAATACAGTACATTGTCTCGCGGCGCTTTACAGACAGTACGGGAAGCATCCATGAGAATCAGGGGCAAGGAAAAACTCCCTCGCTTTGTAAATAATTTGTTATGTAGGAAGAAACCTTGGGCAGATCCACGCCTCATGGACTCAGCCTACCTGCCTGGGGCCTAATAAAGTATCCGTAAAGTCTGATGCATAGATTGACCATGGTTGACACAAAACAGTATGAGTACTGAATGTAGTCAGAGATGATATGCACATAGTTTGTGTGACAGTCTGGGCCAAGGGATGGAGTCAGTAGTTGGAGTGTGGGATTAGTCAGTTAGTCAGGCCAATTCCATCACGGGCCTCAGAGAAAGGGGGAGGATGGTCCTGGTGTGTGGCTCCAGGGAGGTGCAATGGAACATGATGTAATTTTGTAGCCAAAATCTTTGATGTGCACTGAAACTGAAAGTAATTTATTGGCACACAAAGACTTCAAAGATTTTTTATATTGTGGTTTAGTGTGCTAGAACCGTAACTGTACTTTCTACTCTCACAGACCCCAATACTATTAAAACCACTAACAAAACGAATGGCACTCTTCAAGAACTGAAACACCGGTTAGATGTTACAGGAACACAGCTGACAGATCTGATGAGCCAAAGTAAAGGTAATGAAAGTAGAGATAAACAAGTCTAGTTTTCATGAATGTCATATAAAGTCAATAAATATGTTAACTATTTTTAAATTTTAGCTCTGGAGAAGAAATGGGAAAGTATCAACCAGAAACAGGAAGCTAAGGGTGAGAAATATAATTTTGTCAGATACTTTGTGAAGGGCTTTAATTCAATTCAATTCAATTCAATTCAATTCAATTTCATTTGTATAGCGCACAAATACAGTACATTGTCTCACGGCGCTTTACAGACAGTACGGGAAGCATCCATGAGAATCAGGGGCAAGGAAAAACTCCCTCGCTTTGTAAATAATTTGTTATGTAGGAAGAAACCTTGGGCAGATCCACGCCTCATGGACTCAGCCTACCTGCCTGGGGCCTAATAAAGTATCCGTAAAGTCTGATGCATAGATTGACCATGGTTAACACAAAACAGTATGAGTAATGAATGTAGTCAGAGATGATATACACATAGTTTGTGTGACAGTCAGGGCCAAGGGATGGAGTCAGTAGTTGGAGTGTGGGATTAGTCAGTAAGATGCTACTTTAGATGCTAACTTTTTTGACAGTAGTGTCTGACCCAACTGCTATCTTTTAGGATATTGGCAGGCTTGCTTGCTCATTTATGTGTGATGTTTTTGTCACAAAGAAAAGAAAGTCCGCAACATGGACAGAAACACTCACAAGGCTGATAGTGAAAAAAAATCTTAACTTAACTTTTTTCCATGCCGCTGAGATGGGAGTGGTTGGGTTTTATGTTTGCAACACACTCTATCTAAGAGTACAAGAAGTAGGAAACTTTTAAATTGTAGTTAAATATCAGTTTTTATTTCCTTCCACATGTTATGCTGGTACGGTAGGTTACACCTGAAATCAGGCATGGCGCCTAAACAATATCCGCCCTGCATTCATAAAGGGCTCTGCACACCGCTTCCGACACAGTGCGGAGCACTCCGCCTTCAACATTCCATTCCATTGTTTTCAATGCAACCCCGCACACCAGCGCCGAATTCTTCCGCCGTCGGTTGTGAATTACGATTGAAGTCTATTTTTCTTGGAGCCGCCCATTGACATCCAATGTTAATTTCACCGGCTACTGTGCTAGGTGCTAGGCAAAATTGTCGGATTCGAAAGTGCTCCGCAATGCTGTCAGAACCGGTGTGCGGCCGGCTTAAGGCTGTAATGTTCTGCAGTTCTCAATTGCTCACTGGAGATCGCAACTTAACCCTAATGTACCATGATAAGTATGAATGTGTATGGCTGGGCTGTCTGGATGGACGATATACCTTTTTGTCCTCTTAGGAGTGTTGAAGAATATCTTTAAACTTCAGAGCAAGAGAAGTCATTTTGTAGTTGTAGGAGTCAATCAGTCCATATCCCTGTTCGTTGAGACTACCGAGTAGGCCAACTATTGAGTGGCACCACTTGGTACAACATACTGTACATTGAAAGCGAAATTGCTGCTCACAATAAAATATGTGCGGAAGACGAAACTTGCATGCCCTCATTAATTAGCGATGGCTGCTGTTTCGCTATCTGTTCTGGGTTGCACAAAATTTAGTCCTTCATATACCAATCGACAGCCCTTAGCAAAGTGAAACCAGTGGCACAAAAAGGGGGTATGCAATGCATCATGGGCATTCCACCAGGGAAGGCGCCAAAATGGCAAGGGAGAAAAAAAAAGTTTTGTATATCGACATCTATGTTTAAAGCTGCTGCCTTTAACTCACTACTATCCTCTAAATATGCTGCTCCAAATAACATTAGAAAGACCCCTCTATTTTATTGTCCACAGTTTTAATTCACCCGTTTAGGAGTGTGCCCATGTAGCCTGTATCCTATGGACGTGCGTCTGTTTGAAGCTTGATGAAGATGGCAAAGAAATTAAAAGTGTCTGAGTTAGAAAGAGAATAAAGAAAAAGAGAAAGCATGTGAGATGATGTGTCAAAGAATGTTGTGAATGACAGCAGCTAACTTTCAAATTGTCCATACCACTACCCACCACCTTTCCCTTCACGATATATAAAAACAGAAAACGCATTTTAAATTGTGATACAATCACAGTGCACAGATGGGTTCTAAATATATCAGTTCTACCAGAAAGCCTCAGAGAAGGAATAAGATTTTAACAATTTATCAGAAGCACGGAATGACCAAAATGAATAACATCTTAATCAAGTGTAAGTCTTTGGCGAAGGCCCCTTCATCGGTCCGTGCCTTGAATCATCTGTAGATCCGACAGATCCTGCCTGAGTCTACCCCTGTGAATTTAGCAATTTGCAAATGACTGCTCCACATCATGTTTCCCATATTGTCCTAAAAGGGTCCAAAAGAATAAAACTATGTACATCTAACTGAAAATTCAACAGAAAATAACATTAAGGTCTGACATTAAATCAATTTTAGTTCAATTTTAAGAAAGATTGCAAAGTCTGACTGACTACCATCTACAAAGATACACTCAGCCAGGGCTGCTATTAGTCAGGATGACCTCACATGGAGCACTCAAATAACATGCAATGCATTAGGTAATCCATACAATTAATAGCTAACAACTTGGAAAAAAATATCAAGGATTTGTCTGAATCCAAATCCTGAATTCTGTACAGCTAGACCTTTTACTGTTTGTTTGCTTGCTTTGCAGTGGCATTCTCTGCTACACTACAGAGTAACAGGCCGCATGAGTTCATTGGACCTTTCAAAAAGGGTTTCATACTGAAATATGAAAATATCATCACAAACATTGGCAGTGCATATGACCCAAAAACAGGTAAATCAACTGTAGTCAATATTCATGAAACTCAACTTTGTGATGGAACAAGCCTTTGTTCATTTTAATTTTTAATTTAACTTATAAGACTGTTGGTATTTTTCACAGGCATGTTCACCGCTCCCGTGAAAGGGGTCTACTTTTTCACCTTTGTCGTTTTTAACCCGTTTAAAAATGCCTCTGGGGTAAAACTGATGAAGAACGGGAAAATGGTGGTGTCTGCCACAGATAACGCACCTGGAAAGGACACAGAAGACACAACAACCAACTCTGCCACCCTGCTTCTGGAACCCTCAGACCAAGTGTACATTGAGATATTTGTCAAAAGAGGAATCTATACTGATGGAAACAAACGCAATACTTTTAGTGGCTATCTACTCTATGCTATGTGAATGGTATTATAATATGGTATAATAATTTTGTACATTGAAAGTCCAATGACCAATGAAATAAAATAAAACATCAATATTCAGTCTATGTTTCTGTAATTCAAAGGTACAATGTGTAACATTTTTATTGTTAAATATCAAAATCTGCTTTACCTGTTGACAAACCTGTCCTCTCATATATATTAACCAACACTATTAATTCTATGTGTCCGTATTGGCTTGAAATTTCGCATTTGCATGCACATTTACTGGGGTAGATTCTTCATGTATTGCCACCATCGCGTTTTCGCAATAGAGCGGCATGCTACCATAGCTGTAATACGTAATTTGAAATGCGTCGCCCTTAATTTTTCTCGAAGGCTACACATTGGGGCTTTAAGAATTGATAATTTTAGCTGATAACTATAGCTGAGATTAAAAATCAACTATTGAGAAAAGAATGCTCAATCTCTTTTGAATCTAAACACGTGTTGGACTTCACAGCTCATCACATAAGGTATACTTTAAACACATACCAAGTAAAGTATATATTATTATACTATATACTATTGTGCATAAATTATCCAATTTCCTTCTAAAGGTGTGACATGAAACTGGATAGACCAAAAGTTCATAAGGGCATTTCATTTCAGTTCATGCAGGACTGGCCTTCAAACGCTCAGTAAACAAGATTCTATCAGATTGCAGTTTTACAACATTCCTCAAATGGGTTTCAATTAAAGGAAAATACCAGAGGGAATTCAACTATAGTACTGCTGCAAGAGCCTTCCAACAGCAATATATTTCACATGAAATGAAAGAATTTCAAACAACATGGACCTAACGCAAATGCGAAACACTTTACCACCACTCCTCTTGGGCTTTCTTGGGAGGGCTACCTCTGCTGTTTTTCCAAGGCGGCCACTGACCACCCCCTTCTGGGTTGGTGAGATGCCATGTACCATACCTTAGTTATGCTGCGATAGCCTAGTGCTGCCACCTTCTGCACACTTGCCATCCTGTACAACCCTCTTTCTCCTCTCTCTCTCTCTCTCTCTCCCTCTCCTCACTCTAGCTAGATTATATGACACATATCATGAAGTGATATCCTCCTAGATTGGCCTAATCCTCTTGTTTCTGTTTCTCTTTGTTTCTCTTGCCTCCTCTGCCCCGACGCACTGGCTGAGTGATGAACCTCCCGTACCTCCCTGCCACCAACCCTACCCCACTACGGATGCTGACCAACCTCCCCGGAGCCACACACCATGACCATCCCCCTTTTCTCTGAGGCCCGTGATGGAACTGGCCTGATGGCCCCCTGATGACCACTACTTAGATGGCGACCAACACCCAATGAACTCTGATCCCACTCCAAATACTGACTAATCCCACACTCCAACTACTGACTCCATCCCTTGGCCCTGACTGTCGCACAAACTATGTGTATATCATCTCTGACTACATTCAGTACTCATACTGTTTTGTGTTAACCATAGTCAATCTATGCATCAGACTTTACGGATACTTTATTAGGCCCCAGGCAGGTAGGCTGAGTCCATGAGGCGTGGATCTGCCCAAGGTTTCTTCCTACATAACAAACTATTTACAAAGCGAGGGAGTTTTTCCTTGACCCTGATTCTCATGGATGCTTCCCGTACTGTCTGTAAAGCGCCGCGAGACAATGTACTGTATTTGTGCGCTCTACAAATAAAATTGAATTGAATTGAATTGAATTGAATTTACCAGCTAATGTAACCTCAGATCTTACTTTTGGTTTCTAACAGTCAGGTCCCATTGATTGAGTGTAAAGTGCCTGTTCACTTCTGCATTCGTGTTCGGTCTGTGCTGTACCAAATTATTTTGTTCCACTTGCTAACTAGCACATTCAGCAAGCTCTTTCAACAGGGCTATGCTTGAAATCACTCCGGTATTTACCTTTAAGGGTTAGTGGTGTCAACAGAATTTGTCCTGGATATGCAAATAAAAATCTAAATTATATTCTTGAGTTGTTGCATAATGATTTCAGTGTTCAATCGCTGGTGTGTGGTTTGGGTATTGAAAATATAACATTCTTAAAGAATCACTGAGGCCATAAAGTGGCCAACGGTGAATGTTAGTGGTAAAAAAAACAAAAAAAAAAAAACATCTAAATTGAAAAGAAATGATCACAACCAATAGAGTGGTTGGCTATGTGAAGAGGGAGCAAACAATATAAACTGGGATATTCATATAGTGTACAAGCAAAAAGTTCCACTATGACAAATCTCTTCTCTGTATAACACAAGGCAACACAGACTGAACCTCAACTCCTCACATGATGTCTTGTTACTTCCTTGATGGCCTGAGACAAGAAAGGAATGTCAAAATCCCAGTATAGGGAGTTGCTTTGTTCTGCTTAAAACGTGTATGAGCTAAACAACCAAGAACAACACTTCGCGCAAGCAGGATCACGGCTAAGCAGAAAGCATATTTACATCTACTTGAAAATGAAAGACAATGGCTCACAACAGACCAAATAGTAAGTTGCATGCCATTTTATTGTTATTTGATTTTTGTTTTTTTTTCTTATTTGTTGTAAATGCTTTGGAGCAGACTATGTATGTAATCTTCAACAGAATCAGTCTGTACACAAGCATAGTCTAGGACACTTCTTATCGTCTGGAAGAATCCTTTATACTCATTAACCGAAATGTGTAATGTTGTTTTGAGCCTTTTTTACAATGATGTTTTGTATCAGCACAATGTATGCACTTTGCTAAACAAAGCACTAAACAAACTATCTCAAAGCACTTCGATATGATTGTGCTATGAACTTAAAGTACAAAAGCCGAATCATCTGAAATTAGCCAGAGAAAGCAATTCACTCTAGATTTGACTTTTAAGGATGCAAGGATGAAAGAAGACAAAAGGAGAAAGATAAATTTCTCATTTCATCGTTTGTTACTGTATTTCTAAAGAAAAGACAAATTGATTGAATCACAAGAATCTCACTAGGATAGCCATTAGATTTTTTTGACCATTTGGTTGTTTATTACTATATTAAATTACTATAGGAACATTTATTAATTTATGTTGAGCGTTTACTGAGTGCAATTAATATTTAGGCTACCCTGCAGTTCCATGTTTTGCCACCATGTCACACTGTGATAATGGGGGTGCTAATGAGTTGCTGTGTTCAGGTATCTACACATTTAACATAAGATAGTTAACGGGGAATTGGGGAATGCAATGTCTTGCATCTTCAGTATTGGCTAATCTCAAGTAGCTTGAGCAATAGAGCTCTTGTTGAAATTTGACCGGAATTCCCCTTTAAAACCCCAGGACATGTTGCCTATGTATTTTCCATTTTGGCTTCCCTCTCACTTTCTGTTTAATTCTCCCAGACCTGCGGATTGTGCTGATTGGAGGGAAGCAGTCAGGCAAGACGTGTGCGATAAACACAATTCTTGGGAAAAAGTCAGCTATAGAAACAGCTCGCTGCCAGAAGACAGAGGCTGTAGTGAATGGCCTGGAGCTCACCTTGATTGACACCCCGGGCTACTGGAGAGATCTGCTCCTCTGTGATACAGCAGAGTTTATCAAACATGAGCTTCTTCTCAGCCTCACTCTCTGTCCACCGGGACCCCATGCTGTCATCCTGGTGTTAGAGCTAGACATCCCTTTCACAGATGAAATCCGTCGCACTGTTCAGGAACACACAGAGCTCCTTGGCACTGATATCTGGAAACATACAATCATTCTCTTCACAAGGAGACGGTCCATTGAAGCGGATGGCGAGACCATACAGCAATACATTGAGCGTGAAGGTCAGGCTCTCCGCTGGCTTGTCGACAAGTGTGAGAGGAGGTGCTATAGTTTTGAGAACGAGGACCAAGGCAATGACTCTCAGGTAACTGAGCTACTGAAGAAGATACAGGAAATGGCCGTAAGAGTTGGCCACTTTGAGCCCAATCAAGACAAGCTGAAGGAAATTTGGGAGAGGAGAAGACTGGTGACTGACAGAGCAATGGCTAGACAGTCCAGAGTGAAACAGCAAAGGGAGATAATCCAAAATGGAGGTATTACACAAGGCATAAAGAATGATTTTCATGTTTTTACAGTTTTAATTCAGTTAGGAGAAGAGAAAGGGTAACATTGCGGCCTGACAGTCAGTCTTGGCTCAGTTCTTGAACCCAATGATACGAGTGTTGCTTTGGATATACTAGTCACTTTAGAATTTTATCTCACTTAATTTCACCTAATATCTCTCGCTAATTTCTAATTATATTCCTATTTAGGTGACCTGGTTAAACTGCCTGAGGTGAGGATTGTGATAGTGGGTTGGGTATTTTCGGGAAAGAGCGCAGCAGCCAACACTCTCATCTCGAGAGATGAGTTTCCAACCAGCCATAGGACCGTGGAGTCTCGGACCAGTGGGGGCGAAATAGCCTCAGGACAGAAGATATCCGTCACAGATACGCCAGGGTGGTTCAAGTACTTTCCAGTTCACCACAACACCTCACAGGTGACCAGTGAAATCAGAAAAGCATTGACCCTTGTTCCAAAACGACCCCACGCCATTCTTCTAGTAGTACCACTAGGGGTATCCTTCTTGGAGGAACAGCGGAAAATCATGAGTGACAACATGAATGCAATCCTCGGGGAAAATGTCTGGAGACACACCATTGTGCTCTTCACGTGGGGAGACCTGCTGGTGAATATGAGTGTTGAGGAGCACATTGAGAGTGAAGGCGAACCACTCAGGTGGCTGGTGGAGAAGTGCGGAAACAGGTATCACGTCTTCAACAACAAAAACCAAGAGGATCCTTCACAAGTCACCTCACTGGTAGAGAAAATTGAGGAAATGATGAAAGGAAATCTCTTGTTTACCCTCTCAGTGGAAAATCTGCATGAAAAACCTCAGGCTGAATCTGGCTTAAAACCAGGACTCAGCTGCAGGCATGGAGTTAATGTTGTAGATTCCCTCCATACTTTGGAGAAACAGTGGATGAGAGAAGATGAGGAAATGGAAGAATTTGTTAAAACTGAGCTCAGATCTGGCAGCTTTGAGTTGAATTTACCTAACTGTGAGTTTTCATATGTTTAACTCCCTCATTAACTTGTGCATAATACTTTCTAAGATGCACCACCATTGTATTGAGTGAATGAGGCCTTTCACCAGTCCTTATTGGTGACTCATTCAGAATTTTTCAGTTTCCTGTTCTCTATTCATCCATTCTGATTCCATTGCAAACTATTATTTTGTAGTTGCTAACAAGGAAACTGATTCTCAAGACATTGACCATGACCAGTCAGCAGGCCCATGTGTTTGTGACCTCATCAAAGAGTCACTAATACGGGAGAGAAGCCGTCGAGACTGCATCTGGATAAAACGAGCTTTGGATTACATTGAGACAAAAGGTAAGCAGCGGGCAAACAAATATTAACCCCTTTTGAACTAAAACATTATACTGTAGGTACTATATGACTGCAGTCACCAATTCTATGGTTATTGTTGTTGTTGTTTTAGTAGTTGTTGTTGTTATTATGAACAGCTGTCCTATCAATCTACTCCATATTAAAAACAAAATAAACCCTAAACATTATGGATATTGCTGTGTTTCTCACATCCAAAGGACAGTCATCCGAATGCTGTGAACATGAAATCCAGAGAGCAAGGCAGAAAGTCCTGCAATGGAAGACGTCCTCAGGGTATGGAACATTCTGCACCACAGGACAAGAGGAGGAAACGAGTTCTGCTCTCCATGAATGCGAAGATGATGAATTGGTCCCTGTCAGTACTGGGACTGAACTACTCACAAGGGAAAATATGCATGTAAATGACTCATGAATTTCAGTTGAAGTTGAATTGAGGTAACTGTGAGGATGCTGAATTGCAATTCAAATTATAGGACATAAAATCATTTAACCCTTAATTTGATTCCACTTACTTTTTCTGAATTTAATGAAAGTCTGCACAGTAAAAAATCAAACCAGTTTTGTCTCGGTTATTCTCATAATAATTTCCATTGTTCTCATAGCGTATTTGTAAAGCTACATAATTTAGGTTAGACATCTTACAAATTGTTGCCTAGAAATCTAAACATACTCTAGTTGCAGCAAAATAGATTTACTCATTTAGTCCATCTAGTAGCAAGCCAAAGGGAATTTGATTGGATGACATTGTTAGTGTCATCTAATATCAACGCTCTGTGTTTAGGGCATGTTTCGCCAAGAACAGCCTTTTGAATTGGTTTTTACATCTTGTTCATTCCTCTGATTGGTCACAGGCTAACTGCAGAAACAGTTTGAAAGACAACAGATTTTTTTTCCCATTGCCTTAACGTTGCATGGATTTTGGGTTCAACGTAACAACACGTTTTATATATTTCAAATTGACCATATAAAATGTTTGAAAAAGTGGTCCATGTGAGCACCAGAACATAACATTCTGATGACCAAGCACATGGTCAGAGAGAAAAAAAACGATTGACAATGGAGATATTCCAGGTGCTTTGCACATGTGAAAATCATGTGCTTCGGAATGAACGTACAGCAATGTATTTACCCCACGCATGTTCGTGTGACACACATACAACTATTTGTTTTGGTATTATTGTCAACAGCAGTATGCCTTCCACAAGTCAATAATAACTTTTATCATTTAACTCTGAAGATAGAATGCTAATTTCAAATCTACAGTGTTGTGCCAGTGATAATAACATCAGTTAGACCCCTGAACCAAACAAATATTTTTTCAAGTAATGAATACCCAGGCTGCCATGGCTGTCATGTTAACAGGGTTTTTATGTTACTCCTGCCCCTGTCAAAATGTCACTTACCAAATTAACACACAATGATTGGTTATTGCCTGGGCCCTAATGGTAACACTTTCTATGAACCCAGTACTCATAGAGCATTATAAATGCATTCAGAAAGGATTATAATGCATCCATAAAGGCTTATAACCAAGGATATAACCATTCACAACCTCTTATGTTCATGACTACTCCTAAGGACTTATAATGTTATCATATGCCTTTAGAACTTGAAGTGTCACAAAACATTATAGCCTTCTTTGGCCTTTTGATACTGGGGAAAGACACTACTTTACTTAGTGTCTGCAATGGTGCCTCATTCATTTTCAAGAATAATTATGAACTCATCTTACTTTGTATGCACTGAGCACTTCTAACTCATCATTATGCGTTATCAGAGCCATCGGGCATATAAAACGACAATTAAAGCATTATAATGCTTTGTGACACTTCAAGATTTAAAGTACGGGTTCACTCAAAATGATGTTAAAGGGGAAATCCTGTCAATTTTCAACAAGAGCTCTATTGCTCAAGCTACTTGAGATTAGCCAATACTGAAGACGCAAGACATTTTGGTCCAACCATATAGGTTTCCTTGAACAGAGAATAAGCCCTGACCGTTAACCCAATGGGGCAAGTTTTCAAAACTGTGTTTACAGCATTTAAACATGCTCCAAATATCACCCCAAAAGTTATGCAACATCATCAGACACATTACAACACAGAACTGTATTGTATATGGCAACAAATGGCTGGAAAAGTGGTTAAAACTGTGAGCTTATGGAAGCAGCCCAATATTGTTTGTTTACAAAACGGTTTTGTAAACACTGCATAAAAACACAATTTTAAGCACTTTGTTAGACATTTGTAGTCATAAACACTACAGAGGTGTGTTGTAATGTGTCTGATGATGTTACATAGCTTTTGGGGTGACATTTGGTGCATGATTTGATGCTGAAAACTGTTTTGAAAACTTGCCCCATTGGGTGAACTGTCAGGGCTTACTCTCTGTTCAAGGAAACCTATATGGTTGGACTAAAATGTCTTGCGTCTTCAGTATTTGCTAATCTCTAGTAGCTTGAGCAATAGAGCTCTTGTTGAAATTTGACAGGATTTCCCCTTTAAGCCCTGTTTTCGGATATCTTACGATGAAATACGATGGTAAAGATTGAAATTTTGTCAAACGCTTCTGTTCCGAGAATTTTTGCTTGTTGCTGTACGGTTTAAACAGCAGCCTATATGGCCGTTGGAACAATCCTTCCTAAAATGCATTAAACATCTGTCTACAAAAGCATGAAACTCACCAAGTGGTCTGTAGTGTTCACTGATATGCTGACATAAATATCACCACAAAATATGACTTCTAGCAAGTTTTATTGAGGTTTGTAGTCAAACCCCACTGCATGCTGTAAGTCATTCACAAGAAATCCAAACTAATGCTAGATCCTGCTAGAAGTCATATTTTGCGGTGATATTTATGTCAGCATATTTGTGAACACTACAGACCACTCTGTGAGCTTCATACCTTTGTAGACAGATGTTTAATGTGTTTTAGGAAGGATTGTTCCAACGGCCATAGGCTGCAACGTTACAGCAACAAGCAAAATTCTTGGAACAGAAGCGTTTGTCAAAATTTCAATCTTAATCATGGTATTTCATCGTAAGATATCAGAAAACAGGGCATCATTTTGAGTGAACCCGTACTTTAAAGGCTTAGGAGATAACTGCTTTATGAACAGTCATGAGAACATATAAGCAGTTATGTCAGTAGTTATAAGCCTCTGAATGCAGTAAGTCTTTATGAATGCATTTATAATGCTCTATGAATACTGGATTCATAAAAAGTGTTACATTGATTTGCAAAACACCAAAATGACAGGCTATATAACCACGAGTGTACAGAGGGAAATATGCTTAGTTCAAATGTAAAGCTCAGATTCCACTGTGGTAATATCGCCGACCTCTCATTGAAAATGAATGACAAAGTCTGCACTCTGTTCAATTCTGTTAATTCTTTTTATTGTCACAAATCTTAGCATGTTGCTAATCTGACATACTTTTTGCAAGCAGATATGTAATATTTAACTGTCTAGTGAGATTTTTTTCTTTTTTATATGTTTCAGGTCACTCTAAGGAAAACCAAGTCTCTGGACCATCTTATACTCCTAAAAAAGCCTAGAATAGTAGCCTAGACATTCCTCAATTTAATTTTATGTTACATGTCATCTCAATTTGTTTACACAGTTTAATTATTATTATTTTGGTAACACTTTGCGGTAAGGGTACATGAATTATCATGAATTCATGCATGAATTCATTCATGATGAATTCATGATTCATGCATTACTTCACCTCTGAAAGTCTAATGAGTTATCAGGAATTAACATGATTTCATTGTTTGTCATTAATGACCTCCTGCTGAAATAGCACATGATCTTAAGTATTAGTTACTCTGGGTACATCATCATGAGTCATGATTAATTAGCATGAGTCATGATTATTAGCATGATCATGATGAATTCATCATGTTTGTGCCCCCTCAACTAAAGTGTTGACATGGTTAAATTGGTAAAATGTAGTTGACGTATGGCATATGACTAGGCCAAAGTAGGCTAAATAAGTACTTTTATTATATCAAATTATATCAAATTCTTTTGAACAAAAACATCATGATCATGTGTAATTAGTCATGACTCATGATGATGTACCCAGAGTAATTAATGCTTAAGATCATCTGCTATTTCATCAGGAGGTCATTAATGATAAACAATGAATTCATGCTAATACCTGATGAGTCATTAGATATTCAGAGATGATAGTAATGCATGAATCACGAATGAATCATGAATGAAATCATGCATGAATTCATGATAATTCATGTACCCTTACCGCAAAGTGTTACCATTATTTTTATTTATTTATTTTACAGTGGCAGACAGGCTAACCCTTAGCAAAACCTGCACATACAACTATGCTTCAGAATTAATTAATTAATGTCCTCTGATACTGTCATTAAAACATTAAATCAGTTGAAAAATCTGGAGATGTTTTGGAGTTGTATTAGTATGGAAATAACCATGACAGCAGTGATTAAAGAGCAATAGAGCCACCACCCATACTCTACTGTACATCAAAACTCACCACATGAGCTTCACATGAGCTTCAGGATTTTCCCAAGTTTACATGCGCACCACAAACTAGGGTGTAAAAAAAAAGATTGCAGATTGTGTTGCAGAAATGTGACACAATCCATATTTTTCATAGAACAGGCCTTAAACTGTACCTACAATTCATTTCAAGCTTTTTGAATCAGCCCGTATGAAATCATGTAAACTTGTATTTGGCCCTCAGGCCTTATGCTTGACATCCCTGCTCTACTGTACATCAACAGTTGCTCTACTGCTCTACTGTACATCAACAGTTTATTTAATCTAGTTGTTTGTTGATAAGTAGTGCATACTTAGAGCGCCAGTCACTGAAAAGGAACATGTCCTGCTTTATAAAAATGGAGATCATGATGCGATTTTGATGCGATTTTGAACTCCAAATCAAGATTTAAAACATATCCAAATGCTTAATTTTCGATTGTATACTTTTGACACAAATGTTACACAAAAAAACTGACACAAAAGCAACACACCCAATCTGAATAAAATCAATTATATTTTTGTTATAAAATTATACAATTTTTTAAAATGTAACAAATTTACCACATAAAATATTGATTCACCCACTCTCAGTGCATTACATTTATTTATGATTTTTTATTTATGTATTTATTTTAGATGGCCCAGTGCTGATGCTAGCCACGTGTCAGAACACTTACATCATAGTTTTTGATATTACATTACAAAGTATATTTTGTTATCCAGGCAATTAAAAAAATGTTTCGGATTTAAAAAGAGAGGATAAAGAACCCAATTGAGGGAATCTGTCAGATGGATTCTGACTCTTTCGGGAGGGATTATGCGATGGGATTATGTCAACAAACAAAATGGTTTCTTGATACACCCTGAAAGCCAACACCTATTTGCTGAGCTCTATAGACTGATTTTAGAGAAACATCTCAGTTTATGTAGCTACCTGTCCACACCTTATCATTGTGAAAAATCGTCATCCCCACCTTTAGTTAAATACATGATGTTGACATTACTGTAAGCCCACCTGTGGACACTCCCTTTAGTTGACCACTATATAAACCCTTTCTGGACAGTGGTCAAGGCACAGTCTTACTCCAGGTGGTGGGTCATCTGCAGTGGCATCTCCAGACAGTAAAGAAGCAGCATGAATAGGAAACTGATCTCCATTTTGGCTCTACTGTTGGGCCTCTATCAGGCTCTGGCTCAAGAGGTAAGGGACAATAGTCTAAAGACAGACTGTTTAAAGTCTAATGACATTTCATGTTTTTCTTTGGAGTCATACTGTACTTTAGCAGCAGCCTTTTTGACATTGTCTTTGTTTTGCAAACGTGTCTCTTGAAATGGTCTTATAGTTGTGAGTTTGCTACTACATTAAATTAGCATGATTTATTGTTTATTACAGTGGACAGTAATACTTTAAGTAGGATAATTGTTTTGAGAAAGTGTTGATATCTTTGACTGGCTGTCTTGACCCCCCTGTCATTTCTCTCAACTTTCCATCTAATTTCCAGGAGCTCATCAGTACAGAGGGTAAGTATCTTTTGCGTCTTCTTGTCACACCACTGCAAATGACCAATTAACTGACCAAATGTCGATGTTGAGATAACATTCTATATCTTTTTGTTCCCTCAACAGAAACTGACGAGGGCGATGACATCTCTACTAGAATCCTAACTACAAACAAGAGTATGACACTGCTACTGGATATATACAAATTACTCTGTAAATATCAGAGATTGGCCTGTTTATAATCCTATTGATGCTAATTGTAGTGCAAAATGTATTCCCAAAGGGATCTCTGAGTTTATGATGGAGGGAGATGTGGCCATGCCAATAGGCAGGAATGCCAGGAAATGCAGCAGCTGCAAGTGGAAGAAGTCGTCATCGGGACTTGTGGAAGTGCCATATGAAATAACTGATGACTTCTGTAAGTAACTTTTTTACACTGCACATTACATACACACACACACACACACACACACACACACACACACACACACACACACACACACACACCTTTCATTTATTTATCTTTTTGAGGAGACAAAACGCAAGAATTTTTACTCTTTTATAGGCTTCAAACCTATGATGAGAAGTAATAAAGATATCTTGAATCTTGAATGTTGAGTTGGGAAGTTGCTATTTTAATTATGCAAACATAGTCTAATTCAAGATATGGAGAACATGAATTAAGCTTTACTTGAAAGAGACAAGTAATATATTGGATGCAACATTTTAGATCATTTTCCAAGTACATTGGACTAGTTACTCTTTTATAGTAAAGTAATCATTACTTAATACAGTTGGTAAGGTTAAAGTATACTGGACTATCCCTTTAGTAAAACTATGATGCGTATTAGAGATTGATGTATCTGTTTTCCACCAAAGCTACCCAGCAGAAGAAGGTCATTGAGAATGCAATGGTGACATTCCGTGAGAAGACTTGCATTCGTTTTGTGCCTCATGTTGCACAAAAAGACTTCATCAGTATCGAGTCTAAATCCGGGTAAGTACAATAACAATGCTAGAATTCAATTTAGGAATGCTACAAGCCCATAAGCAAAGGCCTAGTCTCAATAAACAAAATTGTTTTATTGTCATTTCTGCAGGTGCTGGTCCTACCTTGGAAGAACAGGCGGCAAACAGACAGTTTCACTGTACAAAAATGGCTGTGTCCACAAAGGAGTCACTCAGCACGAACTTCTCCATGCTCTGGGTTTCCACCATGAGCAGACTAGAAGTGATCGGGATGATTATGTCAGGATCAACTGGCAGTACATCCGCAGTGGTATGAAATTACCATACCCAACATTGTTGCCAGACAATACTTCAGCAATTTCATTCTGATGCAACATAAATGTCCAAAGACTTCAGTATTGTTTACTTATATGAAAAATGGACAGCAATAATTTCAACTTCAAACAATTTTCTGCTGTCTCTTTGCAGGCACTACTCACAATTTTAGGAAAAGCAACACAAACAATCTTAACACAACATATGACTACAGCTCCATTATGCATTATGGACGGTAAGCAGAAACTCTTATTTTTTCATGTTTTAATGAAATTTTCCTTTAAATGTCATGTAACTTTTTTCCCACTTTTTCACCAACCTCAGATATGCCTTTACAAACACCTCTGGTAAGGAAACCATTACTCCAATTCCTGACAGCCGTGTTCGGATTGGACAGAGAGGTGACCTGTCAGAGACAGACATCGTGAAGGTCAACAGGCTTTATGAGTGTGTTGGTGAGTGGGAAAAGCACACAGTCAAAAATGTATTACATCCCCTTGGGGAAATTTGGTGGTCCGGTTAGCTCACTCAGTATAATAAGCACGACTGAACTGTGTCATACACAATTTAGTGGAACACAAATGCGGGGCAAAAAACAGCAAAGTTTTTTTTTTTTTTACTTTATATTTTTATTGTCTTTTGGTATGGTGTAACCATAGCTGAACTTTCTACTCTCCCACAGATCCCAGCACTAATAAAACCACTAACAAAACAAATGTCACTCTTCAAGAACTGATGCGCCGGTTAGATGTTACAGAAACACAGGTGGAGGATCTGCTGGGCCAAAGTAAAGGTAATGAAAGCTAGAGCAATAAAAAATCTGTTTAATTGTCATGAATATCAGAAAAAGTCAGAGTAAATTTGTAAACCTTGTTTTTGTTTAGCTCTGAAGAAGCAATTGGAAAGTATCAACCAGAAACAGGAAGCTAAAGGTGAGAAATATATTTTTTAAGACACTTTTAGACAGTACCACTCCACACTGCGTCAAATACAGAACTACAGATTCTAGAAGGTGGCAATTAAAAGGAGAACTCTAAATTTATACAGACATTGCAAAGATACTTCATGAAATACCATGAAATTTGGTGATCAAGTCAGTTGATCCAAGGAGCCAAGGAGGCAATTTCCTAAACTCTTGAGGCCAGGAACATCAGGACCCAATGAGAAACAAGCCTTTACATAGGTTCTCAAATTGTGGCTTGGGGGCCAATGGCAGCCCGCTGAAACATTTCTGGCAGCCCGCGGAACATCTGATAATATCTGTAAAACTGTTAGAACTATAAATTGCTTTAAAATAATGAATCTGGTAGTGATGTCTGTTTTAGGCAGTAATTTATTGCAGTAGCCTAAATGTTGACTTTTTTTCCTTCCTACCATCCCTTTTAGTTAAACGTTGGGTCCCTAAATTGGCTCTCGCCTATCAAAACTTTGGGAACCCCTGCTTTAATAGAATCATTATGTGTTGCATTTTGTAAAGTAATTGTGTTATTTCAAATGTATCCTCTGACTGTAAGTTGGCGGTTTGCTTGTTTGCATTGCAGTGGCCTTCTCTGCTACACTAGGAACAAAGTACAAGTTCATCGGACCTTTCAAAAAGGCTTTCAGACTGAAATATGAAAATGTCATCACAAATGTTGGCAGTGCATATGACCCCAAAACAGGTAAATCAACTAAGGTGTTGTTCAATGTTGATGAAACTCAACTTTATGAAGGGAACATAACTTTTATTCAATTGAAATTGTTTTTCGAACTTGTACACTTGTACTTTTCACACTTCACAGGCATGTTCACCGCTCCAGTGAAAGGGGTCTACTTTTTCACATTTGTCGTTTTTAACCCGTTTAAAAATGCCTCTGGGGTAAAACTGATGAAGAACGGGAAAATGGTGGTCTCTGCCACAGATAACGCACCTGGAAAGGACACAGAAGACACAACAACCAACTCTGCCACCCTGCTTCTGGAACCTTCAGACCAAGTGTACATCGAGATGTTTGCCAACAGAGGAATCTATACTGATGCGGCCAGACGCAATACTTTTAGTGGTCACCTACTCTATCCTATGTGAATGGTATTTTGTAGTTACTGTACCTTCATACAATTTTGTGCATTGAAAGTCCATGGACTAATAAAATAAAATAATACATCAATCTTGTTGTTGTAATTCAATTAATTGATTAATAGATGATGCATTTAAATGTTTAAGGGTTATAGATGAAATTGGGTTAAAGATGAGATTTACAATTCACTAAAACTGAGAGAAGAACGCTCAATCTCTTTTGAATCCAAATATGTGCTGGCAAGACAAGTATACACTAGAGCTCACACACAGTGCAATAAGGTCTTTGTGGGTCAACATGTAGTTTCAAGGTGGGGATGAGTAGAGAGTTACCTCACTCACGTCAGATGTAGCGCTAAGCTGCGCGAACATCTGATGATCAACGATAGATGAGTTATTTCAGGAGCCAGGAATCCTTGAATCTAACTGGACAAACGGCTTGTCTATCAATTTAACTGACGTACACTACAGCCAATCACATCGAAACCAACCGATGACGCTGGTTACGTTTGTTGGATTGGTTGGATTCAAAACAGTTGCTTCTTCGCTACGTCACTCCCTCTACAGAAGCCAGCAGTCCTGATTGGTTCGGTTAGAGAATATTGGGCTTGAAATCGCTCTGAAGGGCTTCAACATCAGATTGTTGGGTGGAAGTGCCCTTTAAAGTTACGTAGCACATCATCCGACGTGAGTGAGGTAAAGTAGAGAGGGCAACACTTCAGAATAATGGATGCTTATAAAACATGTGTAACATTTAATACATAATGAACTTATTATGAAGAAAATAGGGTAACACTTTCTATGAACCCAGTATTCATAGCCTGTTGAGGAGTGAATTCTTTTCACAATGCTGTGCCCAGGAGAGTGGATTATTTTGCCTAGTTCTTCTAGAATTCTATGCGAGCATTCTATAGCTTCATAGAACCTTGTGTTAAAAATTTCTGAGGGTCATTGTCGTGTCATAGTAGAAACTAAGAATTTTACAATGTTCTAATCTCACATATGAGACCGTACTCCTGGGGACCAGCCACGGCAAATCTCATAATGAGACCGTACTCCCCAACAGGATACAGCATAATAAATGCATTCATAAAGGGCTATAATGCATTCATAAGGGCGTATAACTACTGAAAGTAGAATTCATAACTGCTTATATGTTCTCATGACTGTACTCTTAATTACTAATCAAATGGACTATCTTTTATTTTTATGCTTTATTATTATTATTATATTATTATTATTATTATTATTATTATTATTATTATTATTATTATTTTATTTTAAATAGACCCTAGATTTTCTTTGTTTATCTTACTACTTCTATTCTCTCTCTCTGTCTCTTTGAAAACACATTTCACTACATGTTTTACGAAAGTATTTCATTGTATGTGACAAATAAACCCTTGAACCTTGAACCTTGAATTATAATGTCATTATATAATCCTTTAGAACTTGAAATGTCACAAAACATTGTAGCCTTCTTTGGCATTTTGATACTAGGGAAATATACCATCTTACTTAGTTTCTGCAATGGTGCCTCATTAATTTTCATGAGAAATTATGTCCTCATATTACTTTGCTTAGGGTATGCACTGAGCACTTGTAACTCATCATTATGCGGCATAAGCAATCAGACCAATAAAACAACAATTAACAAATTTAAGCATTGTAATGCTTTGTGACACTTGTGACACTTTTTAAGGCTTATGAGATAACATTATAATGCTTTTTGAGCACAGTCATGAGAACATGTAAGCAGTTCTGAATTCTAATGTCAGTAGTTATACTTCCTTATGAATGCATTATAAGTCTTTATGAATGCATTTATAATACTTTATGAATACTGGGTTTATAGAAAGTGTTACCGAGACTTCTATTTAATATTTACTTTGTTGATGGGTATTTAACAAAGCTTCTAGAGCAGTGGGGACAGAACTCTATTTGTGTTTACGTGTTTGATGTGCATTCATGCCTATTTCATAAAACAAGATTCAATATTCATAGCCAATCATTTATTAATGCAGAAGACAGATTGGCCATCTTACCAAAATGAAAGTTAATGGTCTCAAAGCAGCTGTGCAGAAACAGTTTGTCACCTCAAAATGTCACTCTGCATGTTGTGAAGTATGCATAATCACATACAGTACATCAGGTTAACAAAGACATAAACTACATATCAGGTGATAGGTTTGCAAAAATACAGCTCAGGTCTGAAAGCATCATTGATGTTCTTGGTGTAAATCTATATGTGATCAAATCACATCACATAATGGCTAAGTCCAGTATCAGTGACAAAGATCATGAGTAGGCATGTCATTTAGATGTTTCATAAAAATATGTCATCTTGAGATCTTTTTCGACCTTGCCAACACTAAAAGGGGGATGCCCAATCTTTCTGGGGTCATCTTTATGTACAGTAGTTTACTTCCCATATACTCAGATGTGATTAGGAGAGAGAGACCAACCCAACTGAGGGTATTTGTCAAATGGATTCTGACTGTTTTGAGAGGGATTATTTGTCAACCAAAAAATGATGCACCCTGAAATTCAACACCTATTTGCTGCACACTCTAGATTGATTTTGAAAAAGAATAAATAATTAAAAAAAAAACAACAAAAAAAAAAACAACATTTTTAGGTCTATACATAGATATGTCACAATACATTTCCAATAATTTAACTGCCTTCTGCATAAATGTCAAAATTCTAATGAGAGCTCATGTCAAAAATGTTTTCATTTAAGGGTTTGCACCTTCAACATCTCAGTTTACACAGTTACCTTACCACTCCTAATCATAGTGAAAACTAAGTCATCTCCGCCCGTACATAATACATGATGTTGACACTACTGTAAGTCCACCTGTGGACCCTCCCTTTGGGTGACCACAATATAAACCCTTTCTGGACAGTGGTCAAGGCACAGTCTTACTCCAGGTGGTGGGTCATCTGCATCTGCAGTCCAGATAGGAAAGAAGCAGCATGGGCGAAAAACTGATCTCCATTTTGGTTCTACTGCTGGGTCTCTATCAGGCTCTGGCTCAAGACTGGGTAAGATCTGGGGTGACAATAGCCCTCTGCATTTTTCTCTTAAGTATTGTGTGGTTATATTGTCTGCTTTCCATACCCCGCCCCCCTTTTTTGGCAAATGTGTCTCTTGTTACATCCTTACAGTAGTGTGTTATTTACTGACCAAGTAATTTGATTGGACAAGAGTTTTGTGTGTATTTTATTGATTGATGCATTGAGTGGCATCAAATTACTTTCATTTCAACGGTCATTTCTTATCTCCCCCTCATTTCCAGGAGCACTCCAGCGCAGAGGGTAAGTAACTTTTGTGTCTACGCGTCACAAGTGCCAAATGCCAATAGTGAGATATGTGTTATACTTTGGCCTGTAGAAACCAAAGAGGACGATGACATCTCCACCAGAATCCTTACCACAAACCAAAGTAAGACGCTGCTTCTAGATAGTATATCACTGAAATATTTATCATAATTCTATTTACGCTAATTTACGCTAACTCCTGCTGACAAACTGAGCTAGGAAATATCACCCTTGATGTTAAATGAGCACTGAAACAGCAAAACCATAAAGGAATTTAAGATTACAAATTTTTATTCTTTTTTTTTCTTTTGGAATGGCAGAACCATAACATACATCTTCTATCTCATAGTCCCCAGCACGAATAAAACCAGCACAAATGCCACTCTTCAGGAACTGATGCGCCGGCTAGATGTTACAGAAACACAGCTGAAGGGTCTGATGAGCCAAAGTAAAGGTAATTGGAATTAGAGAATAGAGATTAAAAATCAAAAAAAGTTTAATTCTAAATTCCAGATAACTATAGAGTGAATTTGGTTACTCTCTTATTTTAGCTCTGGAAAAGCAACTGGAAAATATCAGCCAGAGACCAGAGGCTAAAGGTGAGAATAATAATAATAAAAAGTAATTGCCTTGTAAAAAAGGACAAAGCACTTAAAATAACAATTTAATCACCACTCTAACATTTAATGTTTAACAGTATGCTTAGTACCACTTTTGTGTCGTCATTGTGTGTTCCTTGCTATGCAGTGGCATTCTCTGCTACACTACAGACTGACAAAAAACGTGAGATTATTGGACCTTTCGAGGAACATTTCATACTGAAATATGACAATGTCATCATAAATGTTGGAAATTCATACAACCCACAAACAGGTAATGATTGTTGAAAAACTTTTCTATTATACTTTCATTATTGTTTCAGTTGAGTAATGTATCTTTTCTGACAGGTATCTTCACCGCACCTGTGAAAGGGGTCTACTTTTTCACCTTTGCTGTTTTCAATCGTCTCAAAAATTACTCTGGGGTCAGACTGATGAGAAACGGAGAAATGGTGGTGTCTGCGACTGAGAATAAACCTGGAAATGACAAGCAGGACACAACGTCTAACTCTGCGTCACTTTTGTTGGAGCAGTCAGACAGAGTGTATATTGAACTGTGGGCAACCAGAACTGTCTACACTGACAAGAAGAAACGCAACACTTTCAATGGCCATCTCCTCTATCCAATGTAAACAACTTTAAAACCAAAATATGTTGTATTGTATTGCATTTTGTATATCAAGGTTGTTGAAGTTAAATAAAAATGTCCTGTCAAAGGTTTCTTAATCTCATTCAAAAGTGATTGGTAATGGAATGGAAAACCATTTTTACTTCAGATTTGTTGAATTACGAGCTAGAGTGGTAACCTCACTCACGTCAGATGCAGCGTCCCCTTGGGCGCATACATCTGATGTTGCTTGATAAGAGAACTGTTTCAGAAGACCGGACGTCATCAAAAATCCTTACATGTACTTGGATAAACCGCTTGTCCATCATCCTACTTCAACCACTTAAATGGAAACCTACCAATTGCATCCCAAGAGCCCATGGGATTTCTAGTTTCTCACATGTTCCAAACAAACATAAACGCTAGAATCTGTGGCATAATTGCCATAATATAATACTTGCCTCAACTCGCATAATATAGATGTCTCTTTCAAATATAACTGTTGGATGTGTTTTGTAAGTTCGCAAGAGATGAGTCAAAAATCCCACCCGGTACTTTGTACCTGGTTGATCCGTCCATTCAATATCGGTCCTGAAATATCTTTTCATGGACGCAACATCAGATGGATGCGCCTGAGGGGGTGCTGCATCTGACGTGAGTGAGGTTACTAGAGTAGGGCCCTGAACATGAACATTCCCACTTTTTATATGAAAACATCGAAATATCCATAAAAAAGGCATAGAGTGAAAGTTTTCCATACACATTCAGTACCCCCCCCCAAAAAAAAAAGAAGAAAAAAAATACATATATATTAATAAAGTTCTTCCATAGCCCATGTAAGAATAACCTGGCCCAAAAATACTGTGAAGACAATGGTTTGACAGAAGGTTATCTGCGAATAACAGTAGCATACATTGCATAATTTTGTGCTTTTACTTATGTGGTGATGGAGTGTTTCCATGAGTCTATTGGGTTGGTTTGTGTGATACCAAATGTAGTGTTGGTTATAAATTTATTTAAATAAATGAGAGTGAATTCCACATCACACAGTAGATATATGCTACTAATGAATATGCATCCTGCAAATGGATGATAGAAAACTTGTCTGAGCAAATTATATCAGTCTAGCCTATATCATGATGTGTGGTGTTTTCTGCAAGTTCTTGGTTAGATTATGGAACCCCAGTCAGCCAACTAAACCCAGTTTACCTTATGTAGCCTGTAATAGCAGATAAAGATATTTCTCTAGCCTAAATAGAAGGAATAGAAATATTTACACTGCATGGGGGAGAAGCCTATGGTAAGATAAACCGCTCACAAAAAGTAAGGAAACTTGACTTTGACCCATTATATCTCCCCTTTAATAATGCCAATCTCTAAAGTGTTTATATCATTTTCATCGTTGATTTGTCACCTTTACAATGAGGTATAGCTTGCAAACATCGGGCGATCAGGGAATGCGCAACACAGCCAAACGTGTGAGTAGTGCCAACCAAAAATGTGCCAAAATGGCCTGTTATACTGTTCCATTGGTATAGCC
>JAODXP020000033.1:6979279-7004244 GCA_027497455.2 Sardinella longiceps | reverse complement strand
CTTGGGAACGATTTGACGTAGCTTATTCAAACTTGGTATATGGACTCCTGACCGTGTTCTGACCACGCAAAACCATGAATCGAAACTCTCTAATGCCCCCTTGTGGTCGAACATTATAACTTGGAAACGGTTTGACCTATCATAGCCAAAGTTGGTACTCAGACTGTGGACCACCTTCTGAACATGCAGTATGACTTATGTGAATCTCTGTAGCGCCCCTACTAAGAGAAAGAGTTTAAAAGGCAGACTGAGTGAGTGTGTGACAGTGAGTGTCTGCGCGTGTAAAAAATGAGGGTGAGACAAAGATAGCACACCTGTTCCGAGTGAATGTGCATTCACTGTGTACCATTGTTGCGATATGCACTCTTTGCGGTGCACCTGGTGCGAGGGCCCGTCATCGCCGCTTGCGGCTTTAATTATTATTATTCTTCAACTATGTAATTCAGCTCTAATGACTCAACTTAGAAACTTCATTCAAACTTCGTTGCATAGGTCATACTCGTGAAATGATTGCAATGTCATTTCTACTTTGTAACTTTTATACTTTTAGCTAACATGGTTAACATGCTAATTAGCATTTTTGGTTTTTAATGTTATTTAACTCAGCTATGTCTTCTGATCATTATGTTAACATATTAGCATTCTAGCTAGCATGATTCACATGCTAATTAGCATTTTCGTTTTTTGATACTATTCAACTCAGCTAAGTCCTCTGATCATCATGCTGGCATTAGTAACATTCTAGCTAGTGTAGTTAGCATATTAATCAACATTTTTGTTAATTGATGCTATTCAACTCAGCTAATTTGTGGTCATCATGTTAACATAATTATAATGTTAGTTAGCATAGTTAGAATGTTAACATATATGATAATTTATGCTAGTTAACTTAACTGTCATATGGTTCAAACTTCTCAACTAATTAACTATTCAACCATTCCAACTGTCAATCATCCAATTATGCCTCCAGTCATCTAAATGTGTTGCAATTATATTTCCTGAAATGATTTGCAACAAAATCAACTAAAAACAGCAACTGCATTTTCAATGCACTCGTAATTTCTCTGAAATTACATTCTCTAGTTATTATTCCACTTCTTCAACTATGTAATTCAGATCTAACGACTCAACTTAGAAACTTCATTCAAACTCCGTTCCATAGGTCATACTCGGAAAATGTTTGCAATGTCTTTTCTACTTTGTAACTTTTATACTTTTGAAACTATGAAGATTTAAATATTTTTAAATTTCCCATAGACTTAACATTAGCAACCTAGCAACTGCATAGCAACAACTTCAAATATCCAAGCAACTGCCTAGCAACTCCATAGCAACCACTTCCACACTTGCAACTTAGCAACCACTATGGCAACTGACTTGATTTACCTTGCAACCACTTCACCTACCCTAGCAACAGCCTATCAATCATCTTAGGTACCTAACAACAGCTTAGCAACCACTTCCACAGACTACAATCCTCTCACTTAAGACTACAGATTCAGTTCAACTTCCGGATGTCATCAACTATGCGTCTTCCCAGCCGGTTCCTGTCCGCAACTGTTTGAAATTAAAAGTCCTTATCATACTAATTTGATGGAAAATGATTTTACTATTCAACTGTTCAACCATTCCAACTGTGAACTGTCATCAACTATGACACCTGTCAACTGTATCCTCTGGCCACAACTATATCAAAATAAAAGTCCTCAGTGGTGGGATGGCAAGTTAGCATGCTTATTAGCATGCTAATTAGCATTTTTGGTTTTTGATGCTATTCAACTCAGCTAAGTCTTCTGATCACCATGCTAGCATTATTAGCATGTTAGCTTAGCTAGCATGTTCTTTAGCATTTTTGGTTTTTCATGCAATTCAACTCTGTTAAGTCTTATGCAGTGTTGGGGAAGTTACTTTTAAAAAGTAACTAATTACTTTACTTTAGTTACTGCTTTGAATTGTAATGACATTACTTTACTCGTTACTAATTTAAAAAAGTAACTCGTTACTTTACTCGTTACTTTACTTTTAGCCCATAACTTGAATGAACTTGCTCTATTTCGCTGGCTATAACGTCATATGTAGGCCTATGTCTCCCTCTGACCCTTTTACAGGCAATGGCAGCCTTCTCGCGCTGAAAGTTTTCATCAATCCAGTGAGCAGTCATTCCGAGATAACTTTTGTTGTTAGCACTCCATATATCTGCCGTTGTAGAAACGAATTCTGCGGTCTCAAATGTCTTTTTGAGATCCGATTCGATTACAGCATAACATTTGCTCAAGTAGCTCGAAAATGTTTTTCTGTCCGATATGGGAGCTCGCGTTGTTGGTATTTTGCTTAATATTCTCCTAAAACGGGGGATTCTATTGTTGACAGCGGAACCATGTCCTCCACAACATAGGCTGCAACTAGATTATTTATTTCTGCCTGCGATGTTACCTGTCGTAATCCTGCCTCTCCTGATGTAGGCTAAGTTTCGCCTGTTTGGGTGCTGGGGCAGTCTCATCATTACGGTGGCTATGGGGATTTTTAGCCACCAGCTTTGTACGACTGTGCTGTCTGGCCAAGTGCTTCGACAAATTGCTCATTGACTGTGTAGAAGTGGAAAGCTGTTTATCACCAGGACATAGCGAGCACTTAACCGACATGTTTTTGCCTTTGCAGGCAACTACCTGAAAATAATGCAAATGCCAGTGTTTTCCATGACTTCTCTCTCTTCCATCTCCCTCTCACTGAATCAATCGATTTCCACAGCAACCAGTTAGGCACGCATGCGCCACTAATAAAAACAACGCGGTTTTGACAGCAATTCATGTTGGCCTACCGGTAGCTCACTGATTTAGCCTACATGTAAATTTGTTAATTTGAATGTCACTGAAAAAAATCGTGGGTAACGCTGTAACGAACGTTACTATAGTCTAGTAACTGTAATGACGTTAGTGAAATTTGAACTGTAATGCGTTACGTTATTAAGTTCCTGACAAAGGTAACGAAATTACAGTAACGCGTTACTTTGTAACGCGTTATCCCCAACACTGGTCTTATGCTTAGCATGTTAATTAGCATTTTTGGTTTTTGATGCTATTCAACTCCGCTATGTCTTCTGATAATCATGTTAGCATTATCAGCATGTTAGCTAGCATGCTTAGCTTGCTAATTAGCATTTTCTTGCTATTCAACTCAGCTAAGTACTCTGATCATCATGCTGGCATTATTAGCATTCTAGCTAGTGTAGTTAGCATATTATTCAACATTTTTGTTAATTGATGCTATTCAACTCTGCTAATTTGTGGTCATCAGGGTAGCATATTTAACATGCTAGTCTGCATAGTTAGAATGATAATTAACATATATGATAATTTATGCTAGTCAAGTTAACCGTCATATGATTCCAACTTCTTAACTAATTAACTGTTCAACCATTCCAACTGTCACTTATCCAATTATGCCTCCAGTCATCTTATGCTTAGTTTACACTACCCCGGGTCTTCGAGAAACCAGTTATCTTCCCTCCCCCGAATAAGAAAACAATCGCATTTACACAAACATCAAAAACGGCTAAGAAAGGCGGTGACAATTAACCACCACGTCACAGTTTTATCAAAGATCTTTCAAGGGAGCAACATGGCCACAAACGTGAAGTTTTTCGGTCTGCATTAGCAGCAGTGTCACATTAACGTTACGTCACATCATTAACATTTTCCCTTAAGAAATTATAGAATGATATTAATGTATGTGTGCCATAATATTGTCTGTGATCATTAATGAAACCAACACATGACAATTCAATCGCTCCTCTGCAAAACAATGTTGTATGAACCAAGTGTGCTTTTTAGCTTTAGACAGAGAGGGTTTGTTTGGCAGTTACCATGACGACATAGCTATATGCTAACTATAAGCTAGTCGTTTTGGACTTTGCTCAAACCTCACATATTGCTGTAAACTATGTTTATGTTTGCTCTGTCTAGTTAAAATGAACTCAGTAATGTTACCCGCAGGCTGTCAATAAATGAAATCTCAAATATAAATGTGAAACATTACGTTAGCTAGATCGCTAGCGTTAGCTCGCTAACAACTTGAAATTTTAGTAGGCTATTTACTGCCTGGCAGCTTCATCTGATAGAAATACCAACAGTAACAGTTTACAACATTAGTCTTGAAATCATGTTTAACACTTACAGAATATGAGAGATACATGCCAAAAAAACCTGATAACTCCAAAAAGACGATTTATTGGTAAAAGTCCTGACATCATTCAAAACCAGGTGGTGCCCCTTGTGAAAATAGAACTGCTATGCGCGAATGTAGGTGCTTCTCGTTTGATCCAACTGTCTTTGGTGCTAGAGCTCCGGTTATGGGTAGTTACACAAATCTCTGAAGACGGGGTTCTCCGACATCTCCACCTTGCCCGGAGTTTGTGGGATTCTCCGTCTTCACCTTCGGGTAAGTGTAACAGAGAGGTGCAACCGCAGAGAAACATGTGCGTCTTTATGGTTATCTGTGTTTGTGTAAACGGGGTCTTAATGTGTTGCAATTCACCTTTGGCTAAGCCCCGCCCATCAAACGCAGATAAACCAATTGGAGTTCTGAATGATTCATTGTCCGGCAGGGGTCCGACATTCGCTGGCGTAAGCCCCATAGAGTTGCATTAGGAGCCTTGAATTTTCTCCGTATTTCTTCAGATTTATAGAGATGTAAATATAGAAGAATGGTCACATTATATGGACTGTATTGATTTAACACTGATGTGAGGAATGCCATGTCAATTTCGTTCAGATCTTTGTAAATTACGTTAAGTTTAATTAAATTAATTGCTCCAGGCTCCCACCTTTTGGCTTTCCCTAGAAGACGGCTCCAACTAAACCATAACAAGACGAACTAACATGCCTGTGGATTAAGTCACACTGTCCATTCAATGTGAAATAAATAATTACGGCTACTTATTGGGCTTAATACACGTCAACGTTGTAGATAACATTCGTGTCACTTAAAGAAAACAAACACAGCCGTCACCCTTATATCGCTAGCATAGTTTGCTAATCACTGTTAACTTTCAGTGTTGAGAGAGGGAGATTCGTCTGGACAAATATGAATGATCTTGTAGGTGTAGGTGGTTGTAGAAACAGTTAAAAGGGACTTAGGCTTGTGCTTTCCATGTGAAAGTGGAGGTGTGAGCGATCAAGGATCAACAGAGCAAACAGAGTTGTTCATGAACTTCATGTAGCACTGTAGCCTAAGTTAAACTGGGCTACCGTGGGTTAACAGCAGCAACATGTTCGCCCTTAACAGTTAGGGAAATAATTTATTTACCGTACGTTGACTAAAATATAGAGACACTCATGTTACGATGTAGGCTACTTAACTGTTCAATCATTTATTTGTCACCTGTTTGTTACAAGATAGTATCCTTCATCCTGATCCAAATGAAACGAAGCATTGCTATTACATCTAACATTAGCCATCAGTGAATTTCCATCTCCTGGCATTCAACGAAGCCAGATTTTAATTTTGCAACATATCCCTCGGTGTCATACTGGCTTTCGCCTATACAGGCATATTGTAATCATATTGATAGGTCTGCACAAAAGTCACGAGTTGTTCATTTTTACAGACAGACGTACTGTTTCCCATTATATTCCTATGCAACTTTAGTAAGCAATGTCGGAGTCTGGAATTCTCAACAATGGGGGGTGGGGCTTAGCCAAAGGTGAATTATATTTACTGAAATGATTTGCAACAAAATCAACTAAAAACAGCAACTGCATTTTCAATGCACTCGTAATTTCTCTGAAATTACATTCTCTAGTTACATTCTCTAGTTTTTCTTCAGCTTTTCATCTGCGCTTAATTGAGCTAGAACTGCTTAACGTAGAAACTTCATTCAAACTGCATTTTGTTGGTCTCACTCGTGTGTGGTGTGCTATGTAACTTTTAACTTTGTAACTTTTATACTTTTAAAACTATGACTAAAAACTATTTTTAATCTTTCCCCATAGACTTAACATTGAGCTGGTTAGAGTGAGCTAGAGTGGGTGATGTCATAAAGAGGCCTTAGTCAATCATCTTAGGGATATGCAAATGTTCAACTGGTGATAATCAATCAGTGGTCAGATGAGTAACCCAGCTGCTACAACTCACTACAATCAACTCTGTATACAGCTTAAACTTTTCCCTATAGACTTACATTGGGCTGATGCCAGGCAGCTGGCTCATTAATTAGAGTGATTAGCCAGGTGTTTCTGGCCACCTGTAGAGCAACTGTCCCTTTCTTAGGCTATAGAGGACCTCAATTGAATCTCCACTAAAAACTACAGATCCTTTTCAACTTCCAGTTGTCACCAACTTTGACCCCCGCCAACTGTTTCCTCTGTCCACAACTGTTTCAAAATAAAAGTCCTCACTCTAATAACTGATTTTCAATGATTTTACTATTTAAACTACTCAACTATTTAACTGATCAACCATTCCAACTGTCAGTGGTCATCAGCTATGACCCCTGTCAACTACTTCCTCTGTCCACAACTATTTCAAAATAAAAGTCCTCAGTGGCGGGGTGGCTAGTTAGCATGCTAATTAGCATTTTCGTTTTTTTGATGCCATTCAACATAGTTAAGTCTTCTGGTCATCATGTTAGCTTTATTAGCTGCAAACCTTTGATCTTGCCATTTCGATTGATGCGCCCGATAGACGTTTCTCTGGGGTGAGAACTCCGCTGTATAGGCTAAAAGAAAAGAATGTGGAAGGTGCCTACGTTTCCCGGGCACGCCCCCCTTTGGAGCTGTCAGATCATAACGTCATTCACCTTCTCCCAAAGTACAGTCAATCGTTGAAAAGAACTAAACCCACTATAATCCATTGCCAGGCCTGGACAGACAGCTCTGTGGACATGCTGAGAGGTTGTTTTGAAGCAACAGAGTGGGAACTGTTCTTTAATGACTGTGAGGGCAATAATGAACTATTAATTGACACTATAACCAGTTATATTAATTTCTGTGTGGACTCAGTAATTGGAACAAAAGAAATCAAAATCTACTCCAATAATAAACCTTGGGTCAGTAAAGAATTGAAACTCCAACTGAATCTGAAGAAAAAAGCCTTCATGGAGGGCAACGTAGGGAAAACAAAGGAATTGACTAAGGAAGTCAGGCGGCTAATGAGAGAGGCCCAAATGTGCCACCCAACTAGGTCCAACCATCACAAAAGTATTTCAACTGCTCCTTAACAGCAACTCTTATCCTAAAGCCTGGAAGACAGCAACCATCATCCCTGTGCCAAAAACTCCCCACGCCAAAACCAATAATGATTTCAGACCTATTGCCCTCACACCCATCCTCAGCAAATGCATGGAGCGCCTAATCCGTAACGATCTGACCCGCCAGGTAGCAGGTCAATTAGACCCTATGCAATTTGCCTATCGTACCAACAGAGTGGTGGAGGACACCACACTCACTCTTTTAAATAACTTACACTGTCACTTGGATAAACCAAAGACTCACGCCCGTGTTCTTTTCATGGATTTCTCCTCTGCCTTCAACACTGTGCAACCACACCTCCTACAGCGCCTTTGTGACCTGAAAGTCAGTTCTGGCCTAGTCCTCCTCATCAGGGACTTTTTGAGGAACCGTCCCCTGCGTGTGTGCATCAAGAACTGCCTCTCTGACTCTCTAGCCATCAACACCGGTGTTCCTCAAGGATGTGTGTTATCACCCCTGCTCTTCTCCATCTACACAAATGAGCTACAGTGCAACACAGATGACCTCTCCCTCATTAAGTATGCAGATGATATGGCCCTAATTGCCTGCCTATGGGACACAGACAGCTCCCCCTACCTGCAATACATCAGCACCCTATCTGCATGGTTTGACAGCAGATTCCTAGCTCTTAATGTCTCCAAGACCAAGGAGATGTGGTTGGGAAGCAGCAAGAAGGGAGGCAAGAAAGACTCTGGGCTCACCTTCAGGCCAATCAGCATGAAGGGTCAGGAGGTGGAGCAGGTGACACAGTTTAAATACCTGGGGACAGTTATAGACAGTCAGCTACAATTTCAAGACCATGTGGACTGCACATTCAAAAAAGGCAGACAGCGCCTGGCTCTTCTGAGGAAACTCAGGGACCGCAACACCAGTCAGCGCACCATATCCATGGTGTACAAATCCCTGACAGAGAGTGTGCTGACATTTAACATCGTGTCATGGTATGGGTACCTCTCTGTCAAACAGAAGAACACACTAGCACAAAATCGTCAACCAAGCTGGAAAGATCATTGGGCACAAACAACTGCAATTTTCACATCTGCACACACAGGCCCTAACAAAGAAGGCAATTTCAAGACCATGTGGACTACACATTCAAAAAAGGCAGACAGCGCCTGGTTCTTCTGAGGAAACTCAGGGGCCTCAACACCAGTCAGCGCACCATGTCCATGGTGTACAAGTCCCTGACAGAGAGTGTGCTGACATTTAACATCGTGTCATGGTATGGGTACCTCTCTGTCAAACAGAAGAACACACTAGCACAAATCGTCAACCAAGCTGGAAAGATCAATGGGCACAAACAACTGCAACTTTCACATCTGCACACACAGGCCCTAACAAAGAAGGCACTCGAAGTCTATCAGGACCCCACTCACCCTCTTCACTGTGCTTTCCAGTTGTTGCCATCTGGACGAAGACTTAAAGTCCCAATGACAAGGAAGAATGGCTACAAGCGGTCATTTGTCCCATCAGCTGTGGCCATTTTAAACAAAGAACTGGTTTTTAATCAAGGGACATGGACAGAATATTGGATTTGATTTTATCTCACAGTTTTTATCTTATTTATTTTATTTTATACATCTATTTATTTTATTTTTATTAGGCTGACTGTGATGTGTGTTTACTGTATGTGTCTGTGCCATTGCCAAAGAAAATTTTCCATTTTATGTAAGTTTAATGGACAATAAAGAAGTCTAAGTCTAAAACTATGACTTATAAACTATTTTTAAACTTTCCCCATAGACTTAACATTGAGCTGGTTAGAGTGAGCCAGAGTGGGTGATGTCATAAAGAGGCCTTAGCCAATCATCTTAGGGATGTGCAAATATTCAGCAAGTGACGACCAATCAGACTGTATAGAGCTTAGAAACTTTTCCCCATAGACTTACATTGGGCTGATTCCAGGCAGCTGGCTCATTAATTAGACTGATTAGCCAGGTGTTTCTGGCCACCTGGAGCCACTGTCCCTTTTTTAGGCTATAGAGGAATCTCTACTATAAACTACAGATCCTGTTCAACTTCCAGTTGTCATCAACTTTGACCCCCGTCAACTTTTCCTCTGTCCACAACTGTTTCAAAATAAAAGTCCTCACTATAATAACTGATTTTCAATGATTTTACTATTAAAACTACTCAACTATTTAACTGTTCATTTATGCTATTTGATGCTGATGCAACTGCAGTTTGCATTTTCATGCACTCGTAATTTCTCTGAAATTACATTCTCTAGTTTGACCTTTGTTTTCCCAGGTGAGTCCCATTGAGACCTTGAGCCTCTTTTACAATGAAGCCCTGACATAAAGACATACAAGTTACCAAAAAAAAAAAAAAACATACAAAAACAACATGGACAGATTAAAAAACAAACAATCAGAAACAAAAAGGTAAAACAATCAAACAGCACAGAACATAACACACAGCAACCATAATTGAGAGCCTAGATCAAGGAAAACTTTTACAACTGTCAGATTTGAGCTGAGAGATTTTTTGTTTAAAAATGATTTAAAGAAATAAAAGCAGACAACCTAAGTTCTTTTTGAAGACGATTCCAGTACCAGGGAGCTGCAAATTTAAAAGCTGTCTTCCCAAATTCTGTGTGTCAAATCTACCTTTAAATCCGCAGATGCCTCCACACAAAGTTCTCTACATTGCCAGAGGGTGGCGCTCTAAATTCGTCCATTATCCCAATGCGTAGGCTATGTGCGCTGCGCTGGATCATCTTGTCCAAATGCCTTGGAGGTCAGGTATGGGGAAAAGTCTTTTAGGTTTTAGCGGTAAGTTCATTTTCTTCCTCACATCTTGTCTTGTTGTAGACTTGCGCTTAATTTCGCCGCTGCTTTCAGTGGGATACTACTAAGCTACTGCCGATTGTTTCTGTCTGCTATGTGCCGTCTAGGAACGCCAGTGCTGTGGCGTCACAAAGGGGGAACGCTCTGTCTAGCCTAGTGTGCCCTGGGTGCGCTCATTTGATTTGGAGGCCTTTGAAGAGATTGCCGCTCCCACAGTCTCTCGCAACTAGGCCTACTTGGCTTCCTGTCACACAAATATGGATGTAGCCTACTAAACCAGGAGGAACTCGTGTCTTGTAAGTCCTGTCTGAAAAAAAAGCCTTGCATTTTGCCTTGCAAGTTTTTCTTTTTTTCTTAATTTGACTTGAGCTAGGCCTACTTATTAATATAGTCCTACCGGCTATCTTTAGTTAGGCTATTTGTGGGTTTGTTTGTGGAAGGGGGGTTGCTGTCCCTTTACTCTTTCAGCAAGGCTAGGTCCCGCTAATGACATAAACACAGACTTTGTAAAGGTCGCCAATAAGTCTACCATTTTACATGATTTTACATGGCTAAATGTTTAAGAATGTGTCATTTGATTCTTGTTTAATAACGTTGCCACGTTGAAATTGTAAGTCCTCACCAATGACCACCGACGTCGTCCTCCTCTACTTCGGAGGCTTTATCGTAAAACCTCCTTCTGTTTGCTTTTTGTGTTAGGCGTAGAACTCCACAAAGTCTACCTCTTGCTTCCAGTATATTTTTTCCTGAAGATATTAACCTTATTCGAATTGTAGTGTGGTGAAACCAGGACATAAATGCTGCTGGCTCTTAGATGGCAACTCTCCTACGAAATGATCCATAGCCTAGTAGGCTAAACCAGCATTAAGGCAACCTCTTTTACATCCCTGACTTGAACTGCGTGTGACGGTTTATTTTTTTTGTTTGTTTGTTTGTTTTTTCCCTTCATAACTGTATTACGATTGTTACAACTTTACTTGGAGTTTCCATTTTATGCAACGCCTTGCACGTTAGCGAGACCATTTTGTCATTTTCCTCTAGGGTCTCCCCTTCGCTGGTTGCAAGTGGGAAGAAACGCTTGGCTGATCAGCTCCGAAAGAGTGAGTTTGGCCTTCACCTCCAAAGACAAGAGTAGTGTATTGCTAGAGACCTTGTAATGAGCAGATGTGTCGTCAACTGGTCAACAAACGTCTCTGTTCATAATACAGCGGGGCACATGAGGACAGGTGACTCTTCTCAGCAGCTCCTTCTTCTTCTTCTTCTTCTTCTTCTTCTTCTTCTTCTTCTTCTTTTTCAACGCACAACGTTATTAATGTGCCATCTGTCTCTACTTTTTAATCTCTCTATTCTTCATGTTTAGGCAAACTGCTCTCTGTGGTGAAGCTGGTCAAAGTTTGCGATGGCAATCTCAGGGATAGGGACCGGGTGTACTGCTGGATCTTGGGAAATGTCCGTGCGCCATCTGCTGACGGCCCTGTGGAGGACTCCTTTTGGGCCACGTTTAGCCTGCGACGTGAACGACACTCTGAGCGGTCAGTCTTCGCCGTGAGTGTCTTTTCATTATTTTTGCAACACAAGCAAGGCCATTGTTATCACTACGGCCTAGACTTGTCATGTCAAGCATATAAGCATGCCTTCTTAGCTAATGTATAGACTCCGAATGCTCTACACAAAACGTTCCCATTCGGCTGGGTGTTAATACAGATGCACACACAGACAACTGAATGACAACAACACCGATAGCAAATGATCATTCATTTTATATTTAGGGCTGGGCAAGTTAACGCGTTATTATCACGTTAACGCAGAAACGATTTAACGCAATTAATTATTTTATCGCACGTTAACGCAGTTTCAATTATCTTCCTTGTATCGCTGCTGCCGTGCTTGCAATAACCGGAAAAGAAAGGCTACCTTTACCTACAGTTCATTCAGTGAGTTCATTGATTGGTGGTATGAGTCTTGGGAAGACGGTGGGAGATAGAAGGCACCATATCAAAATGGATAGCCTCGTTATATGGGCTGCAGTGTTGTGGAAAACGTCTTATCCCGTTTAACCTAACAGGTAACAGAATCCAAGACGCATATTTACGCTATTTGCCGCCGCGCATCTCATTCGGGCTATAGGTAAACAAAATCGGATTTTAGATCACCGTTTTACCTAAATAACATTATTTCATGGAAGAGGAGAACCTTATCCGTTTCAAAGTTGATAGCCTATTTAGATGGGCTGCAGTGTTATCAAAGACGTCAGAATCAGTAAACCTACACAGAATCTAAGAATCAGACGCATATGAATCTAAGATTCAGACGCATTTATTGCCATCGCACTCAAGCTTTCAGTCACTCAACTCTGGGCAAAGTTGAGATTTTGGAAACTCACGTCTAGGGCTGGGCAAGTTAACACGTTATTAACGCGTTAACGCAGAAATTAAGTAACACGATTAATTATTTTATCGCACGTTAACGCAGTTTCAATTATCTTCCTTGTAGCGCTGCTGCCGTGCTTGCAATAACCGGAAAAGAAAGGCTACCTTTACCTACAGTTCATTCAGTGAGTTCATTGATTGGTGGTATGAGTCTTGGGAAGATGGTGGGAGATAGAAGGCACCATATCAAAATGGATAGCCTTGTTAATGGGCTGCAGTGTTGTGGAAAACGACTTATCCCGTTTAACCTAACAGGTAACAGAATCCAAGACGCATATTTAGGCTATTTGCCGCCGCGCATCTCATTCGGGCTATAGGTAAACAAAATCGGGTTTCAGATCACCGTTTGACCTAAATAACATTATTTCACGGAAGAGGAGAACCTTATCCGTTTCAAAGTTGATAGCCTATTTAGATGGGCTGCAGTGTTATGAAAGACGTCAGACTCAGTAAACCTACACAGAATCTAAGAATCAGACGCATATGAATCTAAGATTCAGACGCATTTATTGGCATCGCACTCAAGCTTTCAGTCACTCAACTCCGGGCAAAGTTGAGATTTTGGAAACTCACGTCACATGGAGTTGTAGCACGGTGATGTGACAGTTTCAAGTCGGTTTTCAGATCTCCGTTTGACCTGTTTGTGATCGCTTTCCATGGCTGATTTGATCGTCTAGGTTAAATAGAATTATTTTACGGGGGAGAACATTATGGAAGTCCGTTTTATTCTCACATAGCTCCATACCACCAAGCAAGACACATAGGCTCTAGGCTTATAAACAGGATAACATCAATGCCCTTAAGTGGCAATTGCCTAAACTATAATTTTGTAGGCTGATTACCTTGTATGAGTTGAGATTTACACTAAATATTTTATTTAACTGTTAGGCCTATGCTAGACAAAATTCTGAAAAGTTAGGCAAGAACAAATGTTGTGGAACTTATGGCAAAACAAATATAAAGGAATATTACACCTCTTAATAAAAATTGGGTTACACATCCTCTTACCTAGAGTTACATGTGTGGATAAAAAACATTTTGTTCTTATTTTCCCTGTCAGGCAATCTCAATTTAAGTTTTATTTTAGCTGTAGCTTAGCATAGGCCTAGGCACTGGATTGCCAGTTATGAACTTTACTTTCCAGTGCCTAAACTAAAGGTAAAATTGTGTTGCCAGGCCAGGAAAACACATGCACTGAGACCAAAATGCTTTTAACTCAAGGTGGAATATTCCTTTAAAATACAATTTAGCCTACACTACTTTTGAATTCATAGATGGCTTTTGCGTAAAACAATGTGATTAATCGTGATTAATCGGGGAAAATGTGCGATTAATCGCGATTACAAATTTTAATCTTTGCCCAGCCCTACTAATATAATTCAAGGGATTCATAGCTTTGACACAAAGGCTACCATTGTTTGAGACCACTCAATTACATTAATATGTTCAAATTACCAAGGCCAGAAGGCACTGCAGTTTCAGCACTAAATGAAACTTGTTGAGATGTTAGCATGCAACAATGTGTAGAGCTAGACAAGTATTTTAACATTTTAGCTAAAACCAACTGTGGAGCTAAACCATTAATCAAAACACAAACAATCGTTCTCCAAAATCTTGCTCATAGCTTCGGAAAAAGTGGCTGGTTGATTTACTACAGGCTATCAAGACTGGTTGTAACATTATAAAGGTTGTGTAGCAGCATAGCATAGCGTTAGCATAGCATAGCATAGCCTTGTCGGCTCATTTTAACACACGCCAGTTGCAGAACATGTAAATAAACTCTTTATCTTACCTTTCCTGTTATTAAGAATAGTTTCTTAAACTTCAGATGGTAAATTCGAGGATCGTTCACCCATCCTGATTTGAAATATAGGTAAGCTTCTGTGCTCTTGAATGCCTTCAGGGACTCCTTAGTATAAGGAGAGGGATTGTGGACCAAGTAAATGAAAATATCACCAAAAACTATGTTTGGTAAACTGACAGCGGACTTCAGCGGCTCTAACAATCCCGTTGGAAGTTCATACGGATCAAAACCTAAAATGCCGATTTTGCTTAAGAGAGATGAGCGATTTTCTGACTAGTCATCGTCAATGAGCTTTGCGGTCCCACTGGTCCCTGTTCGGTCCTAAAGATGGCGGCGTCAACAAAAAAGTCACGTGACTGAAACTCATGCTAGCCGCTGGACACGGACATGACGTTTTCGAACGCGGCGACGCAGGGACTTGCCATAAGGGGATTGGCAGCCAACTGTGGAAGGAATTTGAGATGATATTTTTTAGGACCCCTTTAAAAGTCAGTGTTGGATTGTGGGATGGTTGGTGACCATACCCATATATTCTGGGATTGCCCCAAAATACAGACATTCTGGAGAAACATTAAAGATGAATTGGAAAAAAAAATTATGGGTATAACTTTACCTCTGGACCCTGTGTTGTTCTTATTGGACAACATGGCAGAACAAAATTTGACCAACGACCAATGTTATATTTTACATATCCTTTTGATGACCGCTAGGAAAATGATAACCATTCATTGGATGCAGCCCGACCCTCCCACAATATCTGAATGGACACAGAAAAATCAAACATGTTCAAATGATGGAAAATATGACTGCCATTCTACAGCTGAAACTGTTTTTGTTTATAAGGAGATGGACTCTTACATGGGTTGAAAGTGAATAGATAACTGAAAAATATGCCCATGTAATTTATAAATATTATGTGATCCAAGATCAAGGTCTTTTCTGTCAGTCCAGCTATGTTTGTCTTTTTTGTTTTGTTTTTTATATTTTATATTATCTTTTAGTTTTTTTTCTGTTATTGTTGTTGTTGCCCTTAGTGTATTGTGTGGTTGTGTTTGCCTGTAAGGTATGTGCTGGCAATAAAGTTAAAAAAAAAACAAAAAAAAACATTGAAGTTCATAAACTATTATATTTAATTAAAGACATCCTCATCTTCCGATTCTGACCCACGTGTAGAGGTCCCTCTTTGCCACTGGAATGCCTCTGGATTCTTCTCACTTTCATTAGGTACAGAACAAACAACTAAGAGAAAATCAAAAGATTCATTTTCAAATTCACAGTAATGACACCTGATAAGTCAGGTTACCCAATAGCACGTAAGGTTTATGATTATTATTATTACCATGCTGTTTTGAACATTATAAGAGCAATAATTTCTTTATAGTAATGTTATGCTTGTAGGCGTAATGCAATGTAATTACTGATTCCAATTCTATGTGACTTGTAAGTCTTTCTAAGCACATTTTACTGAAAACAAATAATATATGTTAATAAATAAACAAGAAATAAAGCAATCCGTATACCATTTTGTCTACTTATGATTTGTGTGTCATGGGAAACATTTTAAATGGTGCAACTATCAGTACTGAAATAAAAATGCATAGTCCCTCTAAAAAACTTATCATTTTTGAAGTCATACAGTCCAGCACTCACCTCTCGACTGTGAAAAGAGCTCTAACATAACACTCTTTACTTTCTCCACGATGACAGCATCACGTCTTGCCCATTCATGACCAATTATCTCTTGCATGTGCCCATTACTGGACTGCTCAAGAGGTTGCTGATCAGCTTGTCCTTGTATTTATGCAGAAAAAAAGTGTTCTAATCAATTAACCAATTGAAGCATGGCACAGATGTGAATCATCAGATGATGACTGAATAAACTGATTTGAAATATTGAGCTTTTGCAAGATTAGAAATTTAACTGGAGATCTTAACATGACTATAGGGCTCACCCTGTGATGTATCAAACTTGGGGACTGTGATCCCACATATTTGGTCCAAGATGACTACTTTGTATTGTTCCCATTCTCTTTGAAAAGTCTCTTTCATCCTTTCTTCATTAATCTGCACATGGTGTTCAGGTCGACCACACTCTGTTGGAAAATAAATTAGGGACTTATTGTGATAAACTAACATTGAAAGTAAGTATTTTCAACATGGCTTATTTGCTGTGTTATGTGGTGAGTTGGAACCTGGTGAGTTGGAACCTGGTGGGAATAGAAACTTTAACTCGGGATATTCCATCTGAGGTAGAGCAGGCAACCTCCTTTCCACACTGGTGGCTATAGATATTTCATTTGCATGAGCTGAAAAAACAGTAAAGTAAAAATTTGATATTCCTGAGCACTTGCACAACTGCTGTAGTATGCACAACACTCTCTGGTCTTGGCCTCAACAGCACCTTCCAGGCAGCACTGTCTGCAAGATATTACTTTAACCCTAATCCTACTCCTCACTCCCTTAACCTTCACCCTAGATTTGGGAGGGGGGTGGGGGGTGGGGGGTAGTACCTTGAAGGCAGTGCTGCTTGGAAGGTACCATTTATGGCTAAAAAAACAAATGAAAAACCAAACAAATTGTGTAGCTCACAATGCGAGGTATACTCACAGTCTGGGACATGGTTGCTGCTCTTGTCTCCTCTCCATGCTAAGGCAAAGGTCTCTTCCCACAGTGTTTTAATCTTCTCATCAAGTTCTTTATAACCTCTGCTCCATTCATTGTCCAGAAACTCCCCCATCTCTTCCCCCACCTCCTCTGCCTGCGTGTCATCCTCTGAAGACTCTGTTTCATGAATTATCTCATATAAACTATTACATGACTCCATTTCGTCAATCTTCTCGAGAAGCTCATGGACCTGTGATCCATCTCCTCTGTTGATGTTGTCGAAGACGTGGTATCTGTTCCCACATTTCTCCACAAGCCACCTGAGAGGTTCTCCTTCACTTTCAATGTGCTCCTCAATGCTTGTGTTCCCCAAACTATCACCCCAAGTAAATAGCACTAAAGTGTTTCTCCAAACCATCTCACCAAACGTCTTCATGTTCTCTTCAATGATCTTCCTCTGTTCCTCTAAGAATGACACATCAGCTGGGACCACTATCAGGAAGGCATGAGGAGATTCAGAACATAGGCTCACACTTCGCATCAGCTCCATCTTTACCTGTTCAGAGATGTACTGGGCAGAAAAGTACTTCCACCAGCCAGGGGTGTCCACCACAGTCACATGTCTGCCACCCATTGATACACTTTCTTTTTTACACTTTTCAGTTCTGCTTAAGTGAGAGTGCTCTTCTTGGTTTAAGATGACATTTTTGGCAGATTTTTTTCCACAAATCACCCAACCCAAAAGAACAACTCCAATTTCTGGCAAGGACTGAATCTCGCCTGCAATGATGCAATCACAACAAAAACATTGAATAACAATATATGGACAATAAAAAATATCATCACTCTGTTGGGGTTTATTCCACAATCAGAACTGACTTGTAGAATACTATCCCTTCTTTACATTAAACTGCAGAGTGTATTACGTTTTCAGATACAGTATAACTCACCTTTTTCTCTGAGTTGATTTCTTGTCTCATCAACCTTCAACCATCGTTCACTTGCTCTCTCCTGAGCAGCTCTCTTCTTCTCTTCCACCTTCGTTGAAGTTTTCTTGTCAAGCTCAAAATGTCTGCCACTGTAACTCACTACCATTCTAACTATAGTTTTCAGGAGCTCAACAGCCTGGTGTTCTCTTTTCCTCTGCTTATCCAGGACACAGTATCTGTTCCCACACTTCTCCACCAGCCACTTCAGAGTCTCACCCTCACTCTCTATATACTGCTCTATGGTTTTACCCTGCAAGTACTCTCCTCTAGTGAACACCACTACGGTGTGTTCCCAAACCTTCTCTCCAAAAAGCCCTAAGTGTTCCTCCACTACTTTCCTTTTTCTCTCTGTAAACTTACCAGTCTCAACAGTAAGGACAAAAGCATGGGGTCCTGGAGGGCAAAGTTGAACGCTCAACAGGAGCTCATATTTGGTTCGCTGTGCTGTGTCACTCAGAGGCAACTCCTTCCACCACCCAGGGGTGTTCACAACTGTCAACTGTCTCGCTCTCAGGTGACCATGATGTATTGTACAGTTTACAGTTCTTTGACCAGGCTGAGGGTCTGAATGACCCAGCAGAGTGCTAACCACTGATGTCTTGCCTGACTTGATTCCTCCCACAATTACCAGTGACAACTCTGTAAGATAAGGATTACAGAATGTAAAACAATAGTTAGGGTTACAAAATGCTTGGAATTTTCAATGGGAATTTTCTGGAATGTATATGGTCAGTTTTTTGAAATTATCCAAAAAGTAATTCTCATCAATTAATTCTCATTAATTTAATTCAAAAATTAGCTTACTACACCAAAGTTACTGAACAGTTTCCAGAAATTTCCCAGGAATATTCTGTGGCTTGGCAACCTTAATAATAAATTATACTAATAAATGACAACCCAATAATACAACAGAAAACATTGTTTAGACATTTGTCCTTTGCCATTGATATTTTTATTTTATTTTCACTAATGAAACTTCTGATCTTTTTTTCAGATTAAAAACAACTATCAGCACATACAATGCAGTATCTGCCATTAATTTCTCAACAACAGTAATATAACAGTGACAAATATGGTTAATGAATTCTCACCGCTTATGATGTCCTTCTTGTACCATTTTTTCATCACACAGGACTTGTCTGACTTGGAAAGCGTGTAAATCCTTTAAATTGTTGAAGTTAAAAGCAAAGATACAGCTCGAATTTCTGACATATGGCCTCATTTACAGTGTTAGGAGAGGTCATATTTGCACACAATTGTGCACAAGATGAACGTCCTAAATGGAACAGATTGTACTGTGTACAGAATCAACACTGTTAAGCGTCACCAGTGCTACCCTCATTGTGGTAGGTTGGGTGAAAACCTTGTATGTGTGTGTGAGTTGAATGAGACAGAGAGAGGGAGATCAAACATCCCCTTTGTTTGTTGTCTGTCGGAGAAAAGCCAGTCTGCTCTTACTCTAACATTCCAGAGGATGTCAGCAGATGACAATTGATATATTAGGTCTAGTCAGGGCCAGTTGTAGGCATAGACAAACTAGGCGATCGCCTAGGGCACAAAATATCAGGGGGGCATCACAATACATTTATGACTTTTGTTTCTTCAGTTTTCCACTTCGATTTTTAGACAAGACAGGGCAAAACTCAAATCTTGCCTAGGGCAGCAAAAAGGCTAGAACTACCCCGGGGTCTATTGCTTCATGATCAACTATTGTTGTCGGTATTGCAGGTTTCATGTGTGATTTTGTGTTTTGCTGATCTTATTTGTTTGTTTTCCATAGCTTCAGTACATGATTATTTTCTGGATTTGCTTCCTGTGCAGGGCATTGTGTTTTATCTGTCATGGCGCCGGTGTATTAGCCTGACATAGCCCGACCATAATACTGCTGTTCATCCGTATTCATGGTCTGGAGGTTCTTTAACCTGACGCGATTATACTGCGGGGGGAGGGCATTCACTTCTGGTTTGAAACGATTGGACAGTGCGTCTAATCAGCTTCGCTTATTGGCCGGTAGACTCTCTACTGATGTAAACACGCCCCAGAGGACCGTGTCCAGACCATGATACGTATCAACATTCGTATTATGGGCGGGCGATGTCAGGCTACCGGTGTATGGGGACACGCTACACGCCTCTCTCACGCCGCAGAACCTGAACCTGGGGGCTCATTTATCAACAGTGCGTAGAAAACATTCTAAATTCTATCGTAGGAGTGAAATTTAGGATGTGCGTAAGTACAAAAAAAAAACGGTATTTATAAAACGTGCACAGGCTGGTCGTACGCACACCAGCAATGATAAATCCCACACCTTCTAAATCACTGTGCTCGCGCACGCTCAGGTTCATTTAAATGCCGACACACCCCAAATTAACCATATATGGCATGAATAACCTCTCTGACGGGAACATTTCAGACAGCTGCACACAATCATGCTACTCACTGAAATCGCGCTCCCTCTTACATACAATGGCCTCTGAATATTTACAATGAGTTATACATTTTCAAATGACTTTCCAAAGTGTCTCAATAAAATGTTTGTCACGAGTAATCCACGTGTTTGTCTCGAAGTATACGGATTCGTTTGTCAGACTTATATAAAACTTTTGTTTACTATAGGCTGTGAGATTTGCGGACGTTTTTACTTGCAGTTTCGCAATTCTACCACTGGGTTTTGTGCTTACGCGTGGTCAGAGATGTGCTTACATTTAAGCACATTTCTAAGATCAAGTACAAGTTTATAAATCCCACACTTTGCGCAGGAATGATCGTACGCACCCTTTATGCACAGATCTGTGCTTAAGTACGGTTGATAAATGAGCCCCCAGGACTGGACTGGGACCAAAACATGGCCTGGCCATGGTGGCCCATCATGATTTTATTCAGTAAATAAGAGACTAAATTTGACTAGCCCAATTTGAGTAAATGAAAATTAGACAGCAGATGAGTGAATTATGACAGCCGCTGCCCAAAAATGATTGTCGGCTCACCAGGCATTGCCCTGTATGGTCTATGGCCAGTCCATGCTCGACACAATAAAGTATCAGAACGTGGAGATGTTTATGTAGCATTTTATTTGGAATAGCCCGGGAGCTTATGCCCACGACGTGTCAACAGGGATGTGAAAAGGGATTACATACTGCAGTGGGCAGGAAGAAAGGTCCGACATGATATTACAACTCTGTCATAACATTCTACTTTAGGGTCATTTATCCTAACAACTGTTTTGAGTTCAAGTTCAAAGCTCACTGCAGAATCATGTAGGCTAGATGAAAAGTCAAGGTACAACATCCAGGACTAGTAGGATAATGCTTGTCAGTGTAAGAAAGGGGGGAGAGTAGGAGAAAAGAGAAAGAGTACATGATATATAATCCTTTTCTATCTCTTTCACTAGCTAGCAGGTGTGCAGGGAGTTTACATATTAGGACTCCCCTTGAGTGCATAGGTAAAAACAGCTTTTGATATTTGCTGGCCTGCTTTATGTGCTGGTCATGCACATTTTGTAAAAAAAAATGTGTTCACGTGGCGAGATAGACACACCTGGCAATTGGTGGCACCTTGCTACTTTCCCACAAATATCAGCCAGCGCTGCACTGTGCCTCCCACGCACTGCCTGTCAGTCTGGACTATAAGAACAGGCAGAGCCCCCCTGAGTCTCTGTGCGTCTGTGGACACAGTACGATGGCCATGCTTTGGATTGCCAGCTGTTTCGCTCTGGTAGTGTCAGCCCTGGGTGAGTAAATGGTTCTCCTACAGTAGGCCTATGGGTTATTGGCTAAAACTGTTTAGCATTTACTTTCTGACTTGAACAAGTAGTTCTAAAAACACAATACTTGTTGCCTAAGGTTGCTGTTCTTAGTTTGCCAGTTGATACCAGTCCAATCAAATATGCAAACAGGGCAGAACAATGAATTGACTACAATATTAATGGTATTGACAAGGCATTAATTTATGTACAGACAAGTGTAAAAGTGAACTATAACTATAATAACAATTTTATTTAAGGCCTACTGTAGTTTATAGTTTCTATCAATGCAAAACCAGGAAAATCTCTGAAATATTAGAATACTTTTTGTATTTCTGTATTTGTATAACCACTACTCTACTGTATACACTGTTTATAATCATTACAATCAGCAATCAGTCTCCAACCCCTGTCCTGTGTCTCTCCCTGTGCACAGGCTGTGGAGTTCCCTCCATCAAGCCCCAGGTGAGCGGCTACAACAAGATTGTGAACGGAGAGAATGCCGTGTCTGGATCCTGGCCCTGGCAGGTGTCCCTGCAGCAGAATAATGGATTCCACTTTTGCGGAGGTTCTCTGATCAACCAGTACTGGGTCCTCACTGCTGCCCACTGCCGTGTCAGGTGTGTGTGTGTGTGTACTAACTAGTATGGCAACAAATTAAATTGTTGCATATACTGTATATGTGTAATATTATTTTTATATGAAGGAGGGCATCCCTATACTGTATATATTATATTATTATTATTATTATTATTATATATATCCTCTTACATGCTATTTGTTGTGACTCCAGTGCCAGGTCTCACCGTGTTGTTCTTGGAGAGCATGACCGCGGCTCCTCTGCTGAGCCCATCCAGGTCAAGGGCATTGCCAAGGTAAGACACCAGCTGGGCCACTGGAGCTCACTGTTGATACAGTACCTATTGGACAACACATTCAACACCACTCATTTAACGGCAACTGTCTTACTGTGGGATAACTCCTATGAACATTTTTAGTGCTGTCTTCCTCTTCCTACTTTTGAGATTCAAAATAATTTCAAACATATCTCACATGTTTTCCAAGTTGTTATGTGCATTTTGTTGTTTTTTTTTTGTCGTCCCTCTGTTGTTTAAATACGTATACTCTTATATCATACTCTCTTTCTATCTATCTCTCTGCTGCCCCCCCTCCCTCTACATTTCACTGCTCTTTGTAACTGTACAAATATGCATGTGACAAATAAAATTCTTGAAATCTTGAATCGTATATCATACTCTGTATTTCTATCTATCCCCCCCCCCCCATCTCTCTCTCTCTCTATCCCTACAGGTGATCTCCCACCCCTACTACAACTCCAACAACTTCAACAATGACATCACCTTGCTGAAGCTGTCTAGCCCCGCCCAGCTGAGTTCCCGTGTGTCCCCCGTCTGCATGGCCTCCTCCAGCACCAGCATCCCCTCTGGCACCCGCTGTGTCACCACTGGCTGGGGCAGGACCGGCTCCACCTGTGAGTGGAGTAGCACACACATGCACAAACACACACAAAAACACACAAAAACACACACACACACACACACACACACACACACACACACACACACAAACACAAGACCATACCTACATGACACATACAGACCCATACCAGCACATGCTTTCGCCACACCTACACACACACACAAAACATTAAAAATAGAGAAAGCTTACTTTCATCTATTTGGACAAGTCACTCACTCAAGTCACTCACCGTGCCCCCCCCCTTCTCCTTCTCCAGCAAGCCCCCGTATCCTGCAGCAGACCGCCCTGCCCCTGCTCAGCCCTGCTCAGTGCAGGCAGTACTGGGGCAGCAACAGGATCACCGACGCCATGATCTGCGCTGGAGCCTCTGGAGTCTCCTCTTGCCAGGTGAGAATGCAGGGAACTCACTAACACTTTATTTTAAGGTTCACATATTAGCCACTAATACATAACTAATTAATGCCTGTGTAAGTGACCTGTAAGGCATGTGTTTGGCAACATTAATCACTTGTTCGGTGTGTTCACAAATTTCTTGTTTATGACTAAATAAGCCTTTATTCTTGATATAATCTTAATAATGCCCTAATAAGCCTTGATCTCTACTTACTAAGTAGTAGTACCTACCAAAATAGAACATGTATAACCCATTAGTATACTGTCAGAATAAAAAATGTGTTAATGCACGCTTAACAAATGATAAATGTTGTCAAACACATGCCTTACAAGTCACTAATACAGCATTAATTAGGTATGTACTGTATTAATGGCTAATATGTGAACCTTAAAATAAAGTGTTACCGGGAACTCACACACACACACACACACACACAGAGTTCACACACACACACACAACACATACAGACACGTATAGACACAGACACAGACCCATACAGACACGCACACACACACACACACACACACACACACACACACACACAGGCCTACACACATATAGGCAATATTCATAGCCTGGACATCACAATGATTCAGTTACTGTGATTTTATAAATCTAGTTTATAATACTGCAGTGTAGTGTGCCATTTATGGAGCATTGCAGTAATGAAATTAGCCCATTCATCGGTATGTCACAAACTGAACATATGCCCTCACCCCTCCATAGGGTGATTCTGGTGGCCCTCTGGTCTGTGAGAACGGTGGTGTGTGGTCCCAGGTGGGTATCGTCTCTTGGGGCACCAGCAACTGCAACGTGCGCGCCCCTGCCGTCTATGCCCGCGTGTCCTACCTGCGCAGTTGGATCGACCAGACCATCACTCGTAACTAAAGACTGGGCAGCGCCGCTTCGCATCGAGGCCTCTGAAGTTAAGAGTTTTGTGCTGACAGATGATGTACTATAGATTATAAGGAAATAAAAAGACATAAAAATAAACATAATGCTGTGTGTGGTTTTTATTTTGTATTTTGTTTATTTCATTTTTATTTTAAGGCATAGTTGGAGCATCTGGTTAAGTTATTGAGGATTTTGTAACATCATGTTATCATTTATTAGTGTTTAGGCTAACAATTTACTAACTTGAAACATATTATACATTACAATTTTAAACTATATTAATGCATCATGATGATTACAATGTATTATTTGAAGTAATATGACTTAAGAATACACAAACTACCATCACAATATTCTCTTTGAAAAGAGCCATTTCTATAAATTTTTTGAAAAGTAGAAGAATAAAGCTTTCTATTTGTCACTTCTGGACAAACATGCAGAGCTTCAGATCTGATTAGAACAGACCTCAATATCCCACAGGTGTGATGTGTGACCTCTTAAGATGCCATGTCTTTGACATTGATTGATTTGTGCTTTTTTGAGCATTAATGAAAATTTACATTAGGGCATTCA
>JAODXP020000033.1:6958504-6979179 GCA_027497455.2 Sardinella longiceps | reverse complement strand
TATAGATATTTCATTTGCATGAGCTGAAAAAACAGTAAAGTAAAAATTTGATATTCCTGAGCACTTGCACAACTGCTGTAGTATGCACAACACTCTCTGGTCTTGGCCTCAACAGCACCTTCCAGGCAGCACTGTCTGCAAGATATTACTTTAACCCTAATCCTACTCCTCACTCCCTTAACCTTCACCCTAGATTTGGGAGGGGGGTGGGGGGTGGGGGGTAGTACCTTGAAGGCAGTGCTGCTTGGAAGGTACCATTTATGGCTAAAAAAACAAATGAAAAACCAAACAAATTGTGTAGCTCACAATGCGAGGTATACTCACAGTCTGGGACATGGTTGCTGCTCTTGTCTCCTCTCCATGCTAAGGCAAAGGTCTCTTCCCACAGTGTTTTAATCTTCTCATCAAGTTCTTTATAACCTCTGCTCCATTCATTGTCCAGAAACTCCCCCATCTCTTCCCCCACCTCCTCTGCCTGCGTGTCATCCTCTGAAGACTCTGTTTCATGAATTATCTCATATAAACTATTACATGACTCCATTTCGTCAATCTTCTCGAGAAGCTCATGGACCTGTGATCCATCTCCTCTGTTGATGTTGTCGAAGACGTGGTATCTGTTCCCACATTTCTCCACAAGCCACCTGAGAGGTTCTCCTTCACTTTCAATGTGCTCCTCAATGCTTGTGTTCCCCAAACTATCACCCCAAGTAAATAGCACTAAAGTGTTTCTCCAAACCATCTCACCAAACGTCTTCATGTTCTCTTCAATGATCTTCCTCTGTTCCTCTAAGAATGACACATCAGCTGGGACCACTATCAGGAAGGCATGAGGAGATTCAGAACATAGGCTCACACTTCGCATCAGCTCCATCTTTACCTGTTCAGAGATGTACTGGGCAGAAAAGTACTTCCACCAGCCAGGGGTGTCCACCACAGTCACATGTCTGCCACCCATTGATACACTTTCTTTTTTACACTTTTCAGTTCTGCTTAAGTGAGAGTGCTCTTCTTGGTTTAAGATGACATTTTTGGCAGATTTTTTTCCACAAATCACCCAACCCAAAAGAACAACTCCAATTTCTGGCAAGGACTGAATCTCGCCTGCAATGATGCAATCACAACAAAAACATTGAATAACAATATATGGACAATAAAAAATATCATCACTCTGTTGGGGTTTATTCCACAATCAGAACTGACTTGTAGAATACTATCCCTTCTTTACATTAAACTGCAGAGTGTATTACGTTTTCAGATACAGTATAACTCACCTTTTTCTCTGAGTTGATTTCTTGTCTCATCAACCTTCAACCATCGTTCACTTGCTCTCTCCTGAGCAGCTCTCTTCTTCTCTTCCACCTTCGTTGAAGTTTTCTTGTCAAGCTCAAAATGTCTGCCACTGTAACTCACTACCATTCTAACTATAGTTTTCAGGAGCTCAACAGCCTGGTGTTCTCTTTTCCTCTGCTTATCCAGGACACAGTATCTGTTCCCACACTTCTCCACCAGCCACTTCAGAGTCTCACCCTCACTCTCTATATACTGCTCTATGGTTTTACCCTGCAAGTACTCTCCTCTAGTGAACACCACTACGGTGTGTTCCCAAACCTTCTCTCCAAAAAGCCCTAAGTGTTCCTCCACTACTTTCCTTTTTCTCTCTGTAAACTTACCAGTCTCAACAGTAAGGACAAAAGCATGGGGTCCTGGAGGGCAAAGTTGAACGCTCAACAGGAGCTCATATTTGGTTCGCTGTGCTGTGTCACTCAGAGGCAACTCCTTCCACCACCCAGGGGTGTTCACAACTGTCAACTGTCTCGCTCTCAGGTGACCATGATGTATTGTACAGTTTACAGTTCTTTGACCAGGCTGAGGGTCTGAATGACCCAGCAGAGTGCTAACCACTGATGTCTTGCCTGACTTGATTCCTCCCACAATTACCAGTGACAACTCTGTAAGATAAGGATTACAGAATGTAAAACAATAGTTAGGGTTACAAAATGCTTGGAATTTTCAATGGGAATTTTCTGGAATGTATATGGTCAGTTTTTTGAAATTATCCAAAAAGTAATTCTCATCAATTAATTCTCATTAATTTAATTCAAAAATTAGCTTACTACACCAAAGTTACTGAACAGTTTCCAGAAATTTCCCAGGAATATTCTGTGGCTTGGCAACCTTAATAATAAATTATACTAATAAATGACAACCCAATAATACAACAGAAAACATTGTTTAGACATTTGTCCTTTGCCATTGATATTTTTATTTTATTTTCACTAATGAAACTTCTGATCTTTTTTTCAGATTAAAAACAACTATCAGCACATACAATGCAGTATCTGCCATTAATTTCTCAACAACAGTAATATAACAGTGACAAATATGGTTAATGAATTCTCACCGCTTATGATGTCCTTCTTGTACCATTTTTTCATCACACAGGACTTGTCTGACTTGGAAAGCGTGTAAATCCTTTAAATTGTTGAAGTTAAAAGCAAAGATACAGCTCGAATTTCTGACATATGGCCTCATTTACAGTGTTAGGAGAGGTCATATTTGCACACAATTGTGCACAAGATGAACGTCCTAAATGGAACAGATTGTACTGTGTACAGAATCAACACTGTTAAGCGTCACCAGTGCTACCCTCATTGTGGTAGGTTGGGTGAAAACCTTGTATGTGTGTGTGAGTTGAATGAGACAGAGAGAGGGAGATCAAACATCCCCTTTGTTTGTTGTCTGTCGGAGAAAAGCCAGTCTGCTCTTACTCTAACATTCCAGAGGATGTCAGCAGATGACAATTGATATATTAGGTCTAGTCAGGGCCAGTTGTAGGCATAGACAAACTAGGCGATCGCCTAGGGCACAAAATATCAGGGGGGCATCACAATACATTTATGACTTTTGTTTCTTCAGTTTTCCACTTCGATTTTTAGACAAGACAGGGCAAAACTCAAATCTTGCCTAGGGCAGCAAAAAGGCTAGAACTACCCCGGGGTCTATTGCTTCATGATCAACTATTGTTGCCGGTATTGCAGGTTTCATGTGTGATTTTGTGTTTTGCTGATCTTATTTGTTTGTTTTCCATAGCTTCAGTACATGATTATTTTCTGGATTTGCTACCTGTGCAGGGCATTGTGTTTTATCTGTCATGGCGCCGGTGTATTAGCCTGACATAGCCCGACCATAATACTGCTGTTCATCCGTATTCATGGTCTGGAGGTTCTTTAACCTGACGCGATTATACTGCGGGGGGGAGGGCATTCACTTCTGGTTTGAAACGATTGGACAGTGCGTCTAATCAGCTTCGCTTATTGGCCGGTAGACTCTCTACTGATGTAAACACGCCCCAGAGGACCGTGTCCAGACCATGATACGTATCAACATTCGTATTATGGGCGGGCGATGTCAGGCTACCGGTGTATGGGGACACGCTACACGCCTCTCTCACGCCGCAGAACCTGAACCTGGGGGCTCATTTATCAACAGTGCGTAGAAAACATTCTAAATTCTATCGTAGGAGTGAAATTTAGGATGTGCGTAAGTACAAAAAAAAAACGGTATTTATAAAACGTGCACAGGCTGGTCGTACGCACACCAGCAATGATAAATCCCACACCTTCTAAATCACTGTGCTCGCGCACGCTCAGGTTCATTTAAATGCCGACACACCCCAAATTAACCATATATGGCATGAATAACCTCTCTGACGGGAACATTTCAGACAGCTGCACACAATCATGCTACTCACTGAAATCGCGCTCCCTCTTACATACAATGGCCTCTGAATATTTACAATGAGTTATACATTTTCAAATGACTTTCCAAAGTGTCTCAATAAAATGTTTGTCACGAGTAATCCACGTGTTTGTCTCGAAGTATACGGATTCGTTTGTCAGACTTATATAAAACTTTTGTTTACTATAGGCTGTGAGATTTGCGGACGTTTTTACTTGCAGTTTCGCAATTCTACCACTGGGTTTTGTGCTTACGCGTGGTCAGAGATGTGCTTACATTTAAGCACATTTCTAAGATCAAGTACAAGTTCATAAATCCCACACTTTGCGCAGGAATGATCGTACGCACCCTTTATGCACAGATCTGTGCTTAAGTACGGTTGATAAATGAGCCCCCAGGACTGGACTGGGACCAAAACATGGCCTGGCCATGGTGGCCCATCATGATTTTATTCAGTAAATAAGAGACTAAATTTGACTAGCCCAATTTGAGTAAATGAAAATTAGACAGCAGATGAGTGAATTATGACAGCCGCTGCCCAAAAATGATTGTCGGCTCACCAGGCATTGCCCTGTATGGTCTATGGCCAGTCCATGCTCGACACAATAAAGTATCAGAACGTGGAGATGTTTATGTAGCATTTTATTTGGAATAGCCCGGGAGCTTATGCCCACGACGTGTCAACAGGGATGTGAAAAGGGATTACATACTGCAGTGGGCAGGAAGAAAGGTCCGACATGATATTACAACTCTGTCATAACATTCTACTTTAGGGTCATTTATCCTAACAACTGTTTTGAGTTCAAGTTCAAAGCTCACTGCAGAATCATGTAGGCTAGATGAAAAGTCAAGGTACAACATCCAGGACTAGTAGGATAATGCTTGTCAGTGTAAGAAAGGGGGGAGAGTAGGAGAAAAGAGAAAGAGTACATGATATATAATCCTTTTCTATCTCTTTCACTAGCTAGCAGGTGTGCAGGGAGTTTACATATTAGGACTCCCCTTGAGTGCATAGGTAAAAACAGCTTTTGATATTTGCTGGCCTGCTTTATGTGCTGGTCATGCACATTTTGTAAAAAAAAATGTGTTCACGTGGCGAGATAGACACACCTGGCAATTGGTGGCACCTTGCTACTTTCCCACAAATATCAGCCAGCGCTGCACTGTGCCTCCCACGCACTGCCTGTCAGTCTGGACTATAAGAACAGGCAGAGCCCCCCTGAGTCTCTGTGCGTCTGTGGACACAGTACGATGGCCATGCTTTGGATTGCCAGCTGTTTCGCTCTGGTAGTGTCAGCCCTGGGTGAGTAAATGGTTCTCCTACAGTAGGCCTATGGGTTATTGGCTAAAACTGTTTAGCATTTACTTTCTGACTTGAACAAGTAGTTCTAAAAAACACAATACTTGTTGCCTAAGGTTGCTGTTCTTAGTTTGCCAGTTGATACCAGTCCAATCAAATATGCAAACAGGGCAGAACAATGAATTGACTACAATATTAATGGTATTGACAAGGCATTAATTTATGTACAGACAAGTGTAAAAGTGAACTATAACTATAATAACAATTTTATTTAAGGCCTACTGTAGTTTATAGTTTCTATCAATGCAAAACCAGGAAAATCTCTGAAATATTAGAATACTTTTTGTATTTCTGTATTTGTATAACCACTACTCTACTGTATACACTGTTTATAATCATTACAATCAGCAATCAGTCTCCAACCCCTGTCCTGTGTCTCTCCCTGTGCACAGGCTGTGGAGTTCCCTCCATCAAGCCCCAGGTGAGCGGCTACAACAAGATTGTGAACGGAGAGAATGCCGTGTCTGGATCCTGGCCCTGGCAGGTGTCCCTGCAGCAGAATAATGGATTCCACTTTTGCGGAGGTTCTCTGATCAACCAGTACTGGGTCCTCACTGCTGCCCACTGCCGTGTCAGGTGTGTGTGTGTGTGTACTAACTAGTATGGCAACAAATTAAATTGTTGCATATACTGTATATGTGTAATATTATTTTTATATGAAGGAGGGCATCCCTATACTGTATATATTATATTATTATTATTATTATTATTATATATATCCTCTTACATGCTATTTGTTGTGACTCCAGTGCCAGGTCTCACCGTGTTGTTCTTGGAGAGCATGACCGCGGCTCCTCTGCTGAGCCCATCCAGGTCAAGGGCATTGCCAAGGTAAGACACCAGCTGGGCCACTGGAGCTCACTGTTGATACAGTACCTATTGGACAACACATTCAACACCACTCATTTAACGGCAACTGTCTTACTGTGGGATAACTCCTATGAACATTTTTAGTGCTGTCTTCCTCTTCCTACTTTTGAGATTCAAAATAATTTCAAACATATCTCACATGTTTTCCAAGTTGTTATGTGCATTTTGTTGTTTTTTTTTTGTCGTCCCTCTGTTGTTTAAATACGTATACTCTTATATCATACTCTCTTTCTATCTATCTCTCTGCTGCCCCCCCCCTCTACATTTCACTGCTCTTTGTAACTGTACAAATATGCATGTGACAAATAAAATTCTTGAAATCTTGAATCGTATATCATACTCTGTATTTCTATCTATCCCCCCCATCTCTCTCTCTCTCTATCCCTACAGGTGATCTCCCACCCCTACTACAACTCCAACAACTTCAACAATGACATCACCTTGCTGAAGCTGTCTAGCCCCGCCCAGCTGAGTTCCCGTGTGTCCCCCGTCTGCATGGCCTCCTCCAGCACCAGCATCCCCTCTGGCACCCGCTGTGTCACCACTGGCTGGGGCAGGACCGGCTCCACCTGTGAGTGGAGTAGCACACACATGCAAAAACACACAAAAACACACAAAAACACACACACACACACACACACACACACACACACACACACACACAAACACAAGACCATACCTACATGACACATACAGACCCATACCAGCACATGCTTTCGCCACACCTACACACACACACAAAACATTAAAAATAGAGAAAGCTTACTTTCATCTATTTGGACAAGTCACTCACTCAAGTCACTCACCGTGCCCCCCCCTTCTCCTTCTCCAGCAAGCCCCCGTATCCTGCAGCAGACCGCCCTGCCCCTGCTCAGCCCTGCTCAGTGCAGGCAGTACTGGGGCAGCAACAGGATCACCGACGCCATGATCTGCGCTGGAGCCTCTGGAGTCTCCTCTTGCCAGGTGAGAATGCAGGGAACTCACTAACACTTTATTTTAAGGTTCACATATTAGCCACTAATACATACCTAATTAATGCCTGTATAAGTGACTTGTAAGGCATGTGTTCACAAATTTCTTGTTCATGACTAATTAAGCCTTTATTCTTGATATAATCTTAATAATGCCCTAATAAGCCTTGATCTCTACTTACTAAGTAGTAGTACCTACCAAAATAGAACATGTATAACCCATTAGTATACTGTCAGAATAAAAAATGTGTTAATGCACGCCTAACAAATGATAAATGTTGTCAAACACATGCCTTACAAGTCACTAATACAGCATTAATTAGGTATGTACTGTATTAATGGCTAATATGTGAACCTTAAAATAAAGTATTACTGGGAACTCACACACACACACACACACACACACAGAGTTCACACACACACACACAACACATACAGACACGTATAGACACAGACACAGACCCATACAGACACGCACACGCACACACACACACACACACACACACACACAGGCCTACACACATATAGGCAATATTCATAGCCTGGACATCACAATGATTCAGTTACTGTGATTTTATAAATCTAGTTTATAATACTGCAGTGTAGTGTGCCATTTATGGAGCATTGCAGTAATGAAATTAGCCCATTCATCGGTATGTCACAAACTGAACATATGCCCTCACCCCTCCATAGGGTGATTCTGGTGGCCCTCTGGTCTGTGAGAACGGTGGTGTGTGGTCCCAGGTGGGTATCGTCTCTTGGGGCACCAGCAACTGCAACGTGCGCGCCCCTGCCGTCTATGCCCGCGTGTCCTACCTGCGCAGTTGGATCGACCAGACCATCACTCGTAACTAAAGACTGGGCAGCGCCGCTTCGCATCGAGGCCTCTGAAGTTAAGAGTTTTGTGCTGAGAGATGATGTACTATAGATTATAAGGAAATAAAAAGACATAAAAATAAACATAATGCTGTGTGTGGTTTTTATTTTGTATTTTGTTTATTTCATTTTTATTTTAAGGCATAGTTGGAGCATCTGGTTAAGTTATTGAGGATTTTGTAACATCATGTTATCATTTATTAGTGTTTAGGCTAACAATTTACTAACTTGAAACATATTATACATTACAATTTTAAACTATATTAATGCATCATGATTACAATGTATTATTTGAAGTAATATGACTTAAGAATACACAAACTACCATCACAATATTCTCTTTGAAAAGAGCCATTTCTATAATTTTTTTGAAAAGTAGAAGAATAAAGCTTTCTATTTGTCACTTCTGGACAAACATGCAGAGCTTCAGATCTGATTAGAACAGACCTCAATATCCCACAGGTGTGATGTGTGACCTCTTAAGATGCCATGTCTATGACATTGATTGATTTGTGCTTTTTTGAGCATTAATGAAAATTTACATTAGGGCATTCACATGCTTGCTTTGGAGTACCTATGCTCCTTTGTGCAAGTGAAAATATAATGTGTCAATATGACATCTGTCAGTAGCATATTTTCATTTTCGAAGAGTTGAAGAGCAAAGCAATTTAATTTATTTTGGCAATTTTTAATTGATGTAAAAGAAATAAAAATGACAATCCAGATATTCCTTGACAGTAAGGTTGATATTCTCCTAGGTGCCCAAGTCCAAGCCCAAACCAGTCCTTAAGCACCTGAGAGAATACTGCCCTAAGAGCTCAAGTCTTGAAGTCATCACAGCATTTAAAGCTGTGAAACGTGTTCAGACCTAAAACTGTGTTAAGGTAAAGGTTAAGAATGGTCAGCGGTTGGAAGTGCTCTTAAGGTTTGGGTTGTGAAGATTTACCACATACTGCCGCCAGCTAGCTCAAGCTATTTGGCATCCGGTATATAAATGTAAATTTGAAAAGACACAGATAAAAAATATCTGTTCTTAAAACTGTCACCATACCGTATGCGTATAGAAGCTCAGTGTCCTTAAGACTGTGGGTCAAAGCAAAATGAAACAGCCCATATTTATGGCTATGTTTTTTTGTTTATGGTTACAAAGTTGATGTTTTTCAGTCAGGGATACAAGAGCAGAGGAAATGTCCCTGAGCCCTTTTGCATGTGTGAGCACAGTGCGACGGCCATGCTTTTGATCGCCAGCTGTTTCGCACTGGTGGTGCCAGCTCTGGGTGAGTAGGCTACGGTTTAGAGATTTGGTTATGCCTATTGGTTTAGATTGTGCGCAGTGTGTAGGCCTATTGGCAACAGTTTATATCGATCTTCAGTGCGTACAGGTAACAGAGACGGGCATATGAAAACAAAATCTAATTGATTTGGTTTCGTTTTCATATACCTGCTTCTGTTAGCGTCAGCTGCCGGTTCACCATCTCGGGTTGGGTTGCAATGTGAAACAGCAGGGCTACATATTGATTCATTCCAGATAATTCCTTTAAGACATTGTGTTTTAGATCATGAAAATAGGGCCCATTGTGTGCAGTCTGTCTCCAACACCTCTCTGTGTCAACTCCTGAGCCCAGGCTGTGGAGTTCCTTCCATCAAGCCCCAGGTGAGCGGCTACAACCAGATTGTGAACAAAGAGAATGCCGTATCTGGATCATGGCCCTGGCAGGTGTCTTTGCAGCGGTCTGACGGCTACCACTTTTGTGGAGGTTCTCTGATCAATGAGTACTGGGTACTCACTGCTGCTCACTGCGGCGTCAGGTGCGTGTGTGTGTGTGTGTGTGTGTGCGTGTGTGTGCGTAATGACTCTCAGTACACTTTTACAGCATCCTATGCTATTTGTTTTGACCCCAGTGCCAGACACTGTGTTGTCCTCGGAGAGCATGACTGCATTTCCTCTGCGGAGCCCATCCAGGTCAAGGGCATTGAATTGGTGAGACGCCAATCAAACCACTGAGTTTTGAATTGTTGTGTTGGACACAGAGTGTAATGATGACAGCTCTGAGCCTTGATTTGATGAGGCCACACCTTTGTGTCATGTCTCTCTTTTTAAAAGGCTACACACTAACATGTCTCTCACTCTCTTTCTCACACATACCCTTCAGGTGATCCCCCACCCAGACTATGACTGCGACACCTTCAACTATGACATCACCCTGCTGAAACTGTCCAGGCCAGCCCAGCTGACGCCCCATGTCTCCCCAGTGTGCCTGGCCACCCCTGTCACCACCATCTCCGGCACCCACTGCATCTCCACCGGCTGGGGAAGAACCGGCCCCTACTACTGTGAGTGGACACACATATAACCAAAGCTATAAGCTAATTATATATAGGGCAATTCCACGAAAAAGTAAACCTCACCTTAAAACTTTAAGTCTCACCTACATGGACATACAAATTCTTTCAGAAAACTTCCAATACAAAAAAGTATTGTCTCGATGTAAATATTCAACTGAGCAAGTTTCGAAAGGATATCTGTTTGTTAAAATTTTTACCCTATTCAGCTATAATGTAAGTCTATGGAGGGGCTTATAATGGGCATAAGTGGGTGATAACACACACAAAGCTGCAATGCTATCAGTTATTTTTCATTGTTATATTACTATTTCTCTTGTTACAGGTTAAAATCCACCGTTCACAATTGTTTTGTATCGTTTTGGAGGGTTCTTCCAGACGTCACGTCCATAACGTCACATCCATAACGCCATGTCTCCCAATGAAAACCAACTTTTTTTACATTTACATTTGAAATTAAGTCTTTCTCTGTCTTTACTGAGGTGTCCTGTTTGGTATGAATGTAGTAATATTTACATTTCTCTAGAAATTTCACACACTTCACAGCAAAAACTACGCTCTCTCAAAAGTTTGTCCGTTTTTCGTCACGTCCATAACGCAAATTGAAAGGCTCATATTCTTATGATGCAAATCATGATATTAATTTTTTCTGTTTGCCTGTATTCAGCCATGGAGTTTGCAGAAGAATATGAAAAAAAATTGTGAAATACTGCTAGGTTTGCGGAGGTTATCTGGCCTTTTGTTCATCAATAATGCACGAAAATGTCACGTCCATAACGCTGGAATTGCCCATACCTTTATTATGCATGTAGAGTACATAGTTTTATATTATTATTGGTGATAAGTCAGCGAGTTAGTAAAATGTATGTATATAGCGCTCATTATTGATTGCATGTAATTATTTTGTTTATTTCATTATAAACTCCATAGCCAAATACAGGAAAAATACAAGTAACAAAACTCATATCACAATTTCTTTGATGTCATATGAGGCTTTTAATTTTTGAATGCAACATGACATTAAAGAGACACCAGGCAGGTCTGCCATTTTCTAAGTGGCCGAATTTTACAAAGTAGAAAAATAGCAACTACATTGTACTGTACATTTTTATCAATCGATGTGAATATATTTGTGGACCAAAAAATACAAACCAGAGATGACCAGAGAGAGTTTTCGTATTATTGTCCAATAATATAGTGGAGGGTGAAAGAAACATGCATCAAAGTTGATTATATACTGTATTTTCATTCTTTTCACACACACACACACACACACACACACACACACAAACACATGCAAACATTGGAAATGGGGCTAAGCATATTCTCACAAATTTGCTCATGTTGTTCTGCATATATTTAGTCTAAAATATATTTCTGTCATCCCTGTTATTTCTTTCTGACCCGTCTGTCACTCCTCCTCCCCCCTCTACTCCCTCTGTCTGTCTGCTCTTCCAGTGAGACCCGCTATCCTGCAGCAGGCCATACTGCCTGTGCTCAGTCCTGCTCAGTGCAAACAGTACTGGGGCAGCAACAGCATCACTGATGCTATGATCTGTGCTGGGGCCTCAGGAGTCTCTTCCTGCTATGTTAGAATTCAGGGAATACACACACACACACACACACACACACACACACACACACACACACACATACACACACACACACAAATATATTGAATACACAGTGATACCTACATTCCAGTTAACATTATGTACTATGCAGACAACATTCACAGTATTTGTCCTCCCTGTGTTTCCGCTCCATAGGGTGATTCTGGTGGCCCTCTGGTCTGTGAGAATGATGATGTGTGGTCCCAGGTGGGTATCGTCTCCTGGGGCACCATTGACTGCGATGTGAGTGCCCCTGTTGTCTATGCCAGTGTGCCCTACCTGCGCCTCTGGATCGACCGAGTCATCATTCGCAACAGTCGCTGTGAATGGTCGCCGTGAGTAGCTGTGAAGCACAGGACATGAAATGCTGCATCAGCCACAGTAGGATCCTAAAATTGGTGTATTGTTGAGTCAGGCAAGACTTTTTTCAGCAGAAACTTTGTAACTATGAGCCTACAAACTACTGCTCGCTAGACAACAAACTGGACTTAATCCAACTCAAATTAATTACAACTATAGGTAATTGTGGAAACATGGCTGAACAATATCAAATAAATCAACACCCATCATCATAAAATGCTTGGAACTCCTAGTCATGAAACAACGCAAATCCCAGGTACTGTACCTGCTACGCTGGGCCCCATGCAGTTTGCGTCCTAACTGCTCAACTGATGATGGAACACCACTGCCATTCACCTCGTTCTCACGCAGGACACCTGTGTCAGAATGCTGTTCATTGACTTCAGTATACTATAGCATCATTTCTCAACAGCTGTTATAGAAAATGGTTCAGCTGGGACTGAACACCACCTCCTGCAATTGGATTGTAGACTCCCTGGTTGGAAAACCGCAGGCAGTCAGAACACTGAACAATAGAACATGATGCAAGGCCTCTCAAAATTAACTGGAATGCACTTTTTTCTTTGTCTACTGCCAATTTCTTAGCCTGGCAGCGCCATCCTGCGTACTTACTTTAAAATTAATTTTACCTCCATACGAGTCTGGAGTAGAGCGCCTACTTCGGTTCACTCACGGTTTAGCCAATCAGCACACAGTTTAGAGGGATAACTCTTAACTTGCCTGTACACGTTCATTATTCTCCCCCTACTTTCGAATTACCTTTACAAAATTGGTACATGACATTAACATTAGCTAGCGATCTGTTACTGCTGAATGCGGAAGTGAGAGCCAGGTGAGAGGATACGTCATATCCACACTGAAAGATCCGTTGCATTGTTCCAGACTGTGACAGAGTCAACAGTCGGCTTATTAGTCAGGCTACCAATTTCTAATTTAAACTGTACATTCTACCTTCACCTCACTACCTAAATCCCTTTGTATTATAGCCACTGCTGAAGTACAAATCTGCTTACATGTAAGCCCTGTCTTGTTTGTCCTGTCCCCTATTTGTTCTAAAAGCACTACTTGATACTCTCTGCACTTTATGTTTACCTAATGCATGCACTTATGTGGCCTTTTTTAACCCAGGTCTGTCTTATGGAAGTGCGCATACTTTCTTTAAAGCATTCAAAATGTAATCTCTTGTCTTTCTCATGTTGAAAAATGACTAAGATATTTGATTTTTAGTGTTCATTTTAGTGTTTATATTATTGTGAGCCATGATGTCAAGGAATGCTAATTGAAAGTCCACTAACTCCACAAACAAGTAGAGGGGGTGCCATTGCTCAGTGAGCTGGTGTGTCGTACCATAGATCTGGGGACCTTGAGTCTGACCCAAGGTCATTTCCCAATCCTTACCCATCTGTCTCTCCCATTCTTTCCCATCACTCATTCTACTGTCCTATCAAATTCAAGCCAAAAGCCATAAAAATCTAGCCTGGCACGCCCTCCCAGTGACGTAACACCTTCGGGGTTGCTGTCGCTAGACTGGCCAGCGACTGATCTAAACAGCATTTCTGATTTCCACAAAAATCTGGAACTCCGCCCTCTTGGTCGGGAACCAATCAACTTTGAGCAGCTCCAACAGCTCTCAGTCCTGTCAGCAAGCAGTTCCCTTCGCGTCACATATGTCAGAGGAAAGAGTGGTGTGATTGGTTTTGCTTCGGCACAGCATTTTCTGACATCAACCAGTAGCAAACCGAGGCATTTGAGGGAGGCGCATTGAGAAACGTTTGTTGTACAGGCTCTTGGTCAGACCAAAGTCTTGCAGAGCTTTGAAAGACGATGGCAATCAGGCTAATAAAAATCTATCTTTAAAAAAGTAGAGTATCTGTTGAAAATTACAGTGTATTTACATAAGTGTTTGACATATTTTTTAGGGGTGCCAATAATTATGGCACATGTGCTTTTGTGAAAAGTATTTATTTCTCTTTCATGCATTGCGTTTTCTCCAGCGAAATTTATTTATGTTAAAGGTGGGGTTATTCTCCATCAATTTCGTTGTGAGACTGACATAACTTCTGAATATATATATATATATATATATATATATATATATATATATATATATATATATATATATATATATATATATATACAGTACAGACCAAAAGTTTGGACACACCCCCTCATTCAAAGCGATTCATTTATTTCCAGGACAATTTATATTGTAGATTCTCACTAAAGGCATCACAATTGTGAATGAATACATATGAAATTATGTGCTTAACAAAAAAAGTGTGAGATTATGACAAACTTTTGGACCTGAACCCGGTCAAGATGGTTTGGGGTGAGCTGGACCGCAGAGTGAAGGCAAAAGAGCCGACAAGTTCTTAGCATCTCTAGGAATGAATAACTGTTCAAGACAGTTTTAAAACCATTTCAGGTGACTACCTCTTGAAGCTCATCCAAAAAATAAAAAGAGGACAAAGCAGTTATCAAAACAAAAAAGAATACTTCGATGAAACAAGAATATAAAACATGTTTTCAGTTATCTCACACTTTTTTTTATTAAGTACATAATGCCACGTGTCCATTCATAAGTTTGTTTATTTTGTAGATTGTCACTGAAGGCAACAGTCATGAAAATAAAGTAAATAACTTAATGGGAAAGTGTGTCCAAACTTTTGGTCTGTACTGTATATATATATATTGATTCCACATTATATAATCATCTTTACAAGGAGTGCCAATAATTATGGAGGGCGCTATACATGGTTAGGTGCCATGCGTTAAGAGACTTTTTCTGGTAATGAAATTTTATTTTCAGATGTCAATAGTGATGGGGATCAAATCTGTTATGACGAAAAGTCCTGGGGACATGTCTCCAGCGTCTCTGGCTAATACTGTAATACTGTATATTGTAGCATATAATTAAAAGTTAGAAGTAATTGAAACAAAATTTGTCACTGATATTTAACATCAGTCAGCCAAAGTGCTATAAAATAAAAACAAACGAAATACAATAAAAAAAGGCATCAAAAGCAAAATAGACAGAAACAAGAAACTTAATATAGCTTAAATTAACTATAATTTTTTGTTATTATTATTATTATTATTATAAATTATAAAAATGTATAGGCAAACCGTATACCAATTAATATAGCTACTTCACCATATACTTTTGATTGTATACTTATAGAACAGTATAGCAGGCCAAGAGCTGAAAGCGCTGAAAATACATGGGTGTTCAGTTCAGTATAGTGTTTGGACACATACTGTATAAAGCTTGAAATAATTACTGGTCAAACCACACTCAAATACATTCAGCATTATATGGTTGTTGTCTTGGTCACATTCACAGTCGGGTTATAATGCATTCATAGTGTGTAATACATGTTCACATAACTAGCATCCGCTATTGTTTAATGTGTTTATATTAGTGCTGGCAAAATTAACTGATTAATTTTGGAATTAATCCAAAAAAATTAACTCAGATTAATCCTGATGGATATGGTTCCACTTTCATGTAGGGTTGGGCGATATGGCAAAAAAAGTTATCACGATTTATTTTCCCATATTGAACGATCTCGATTTTTAATCACGATCATGAATGATATGATGTAGCCCCCCCCCCCCCCCCCCCCCCCCAAAAAAAACAAACAAACAATTTAATAATTAATTAATTAAACACTGATATAGGCTTTTCTACTGATCTTGTCATTACACTGGCTCATAGATTGCAAAGGGCCTACAGACACTGCAATTTATTGATCTAATTTATTGCAATTTATTGCATAAACTTTCATAAACTGTCTTTCAAATAAGTATAGCAGAAACATGATACACAAATTTCTACCAGGCAAGGTGAAATATAGTGCGATGCATGCCTACAATGCATGATGAGCATACTTAAATTCAGGGTGAAATGCATTTACTGTTTCCATTCGCTCTGCAGGAGGCTCTCATTGACGAATTGATTTCATGTTTGACAAAGATAGTCTTTGCGTCTGCATAACTACTATAGAAGACGGATGTCCAACTCTCCTGAAGTTGAAGATGACAAACGTCGAAAAAAACTTTTATGTCTCGCGTAAGGGTGAATGGGAACCGTAGATAAACCTTGCAACAGCTAAATGTGCCCCACTATTTCTCCCTTTCTCGCCTGTTATACCGTCAAAAACACTCTACTTGTTCACTCGCAATTTAATGATTTTTTTAACGATCGCGCAAGACTTTCATTCGTGGCTGTCCGTGTGTCAACATCTAACTATGGAATGCTCCCAGAATTTCCTGAAGACGATAGAAATGCGCGTGTCTTCATAAATACCTGAAACGACGGCTAAGTTCTCTCTGGTTAGGCTTGCTCACAGCGGTGAACCTTTACCTTGGGCTACAGCGAAGGTTGTGCTCAACATTATGCCGCGCCCACATTGAGGCTGCAAGTCCGCAGCTGGGGGTACTTGGAGAAGTCGGATTGTTAGTAGCAGTAGGCGCGCACCTTTCCAACTGCATGTAACGCACGTGATCGAGAAAATATGCCCTCAGCTGATCACCGTGATCGAACTTAATTTGATCACGATCCCTAATCGAGATCGCATAATCGTCCAGCCCTACTTTCATGGCATGTATTATGTTCAATTTCAGATAGAAAATGGTTCGGCTATCAAGTCAAACTATAATAACACACAAACTATAATATCACAATAAATAAAAGGTACAAGACAAAAAAGAGAAATAAACTTAAAGTTAAACCTAACACAAAAATAAAACTTATCAAAAAAAAAATAAACCTTAACCTATCACCAAAACTATAAAAGGGAAAATAAACTTAGCACTAAAATCATCATAAATCATCATCAACCATTCTTTATTCAGGGGAACTTGACTGAGCTCTAGGCTCTTTTACAGCAATGCCCTGATAGGAAATAACAATCATAAAATAAGATTGGACTTAACACTAACTAGACAAATATTATGGCCTAGCTCCTGAATGTTCAACATATTTGGGGAATCCTTGGGGGTAGGGGACAGGTGTGAATTGCTGGAGGAAATGGGTTTGACAGTACTAGTTTATATTTGTGACTACTCATAGGACATTTGTTATCTAATAGGCCTTTACAACTTTACACAAGGAATGATAAAGTATTATTTATTATTTTGTTTGACTATTTATTTATGACTGTAATTCTGTTGCATCCATTTCTTCTGTGTCTAAGTCTTCCACTTGTGGGTCTGAGCAAAATCCTGATGATCCGTGAGTCATCCACCAGGCAACCTCCCTATAAGACCTGTTAAGGTCATGCACGTTTGTTTCAGACCCTGGGGATGATACAGTATACACAGTTTATATGCATAAATGAAAAATTTAGAACTAGAAATGTTGAAATATGGAACATCAAAAACTGAAAATTGTGTTATACCTTCTTGTATTAGATTTGACAGCAGGCGTTGGATTTTCCCTGTGATGCATGCCTCTTGGTCTCCCCCACTCTCTTTCAAACATCTGTCTCAGTCTCTCTGTTTCACCTGAATACTTCTCGGAGGTGTGCTCTTGGTCTTTATGCCCTGGTTGGAGATGTGGTTGTTACAAATGAACCTGCCACCCCATGTGTGTGGGTAAGCATTGAATAGAGTGGTAATGAACAGATCAAATCAGATGGATAGTCTACCTTTGAATGGATCCATAATGTCAGCTTCCTTGATGAAAGATCAAGGCCTACGGGACTTGTTAGGACTAATGGACGTTCCTGAACTGGTTTCCTCCACAGAACTTTCAGGGCAATCATCATTAAAGTGATCGTCATGAACTAATTAAAGAACAAAAACATTCGTGTAAGACATTATGTGTGACACAAACATAATTCCAGGATGATTACTATAAAACGATGTGCTAATGAGAAAAAAAATGCCCCAAATGATTAATCTAATGATCATTTTATTTATTATTATGTCTAATTGATTAAACTCTAAATTTATGATACCATTATTTTTCCATTACTCAATTTAACAATGTAATAAATAAATGAATAAATAAATACATAAATATTAACAGTGATATGTGGCCTACTGTATGTTTGGCAAAAATATATTTTTAATGAATGCCATGATAAACAAACAGAGGAGCTTTTACAATGTTTTCAAATGTGTTTCTTTAAAAAAAAAATAAAAAAAAAATAAATAAATAAATCCTTACAGAAAACCTACTATAATGCTGTAATTACAGATAAAATGATTAACTAGTTTTACAAAAAACAATCACACTTACAGTTTAAGTCAGTCTCCATACTTCCTGAAGTGCATCCACTGTGGAAAGCCCTAATTTCCCTCTCTGCTGACCCATCCATTCTTCACCATTTTTGATCCAAAAAAATGCACCATCTCATTTGGTACATCTATAATGACTTCATCAGCATCTGCTTGGTTTTGTGTCTCAGGCTCTAGCATTATTAAACTGTTAGCGGTCACCATTTCCTCTATCTTCTTTAATAGCTCCATAACTTTATCTTCTCTGTCATACCAGCTAATGACATGATATCTGTTTTTGTCCACAAGCCGCATTTGTCCACAAGCCACTGCAAAGATTCTCCTTCACTCTCAATGTGTTCCTCTATACTTGTATCCCCCAGCATGTCCCCACATGTGAACAGCCCTATGGTGTGTCTCCAGACCTGATCACCAAACATCTTCATGTTGTCTTCAGTGATCTTCCTCTGCTCTTCAAGAAAAGCAAGAAGGATGACATGCGGTGATTTGGAATCAAGTGTCAATCCTCTCTGCAACTCTCTCTTCACCTGCCCTTGAGTGCATTTGGCAGGTAAGTACTTCCACCAGCCAGGGGTGTCTACCACAAACACTTTTTTACCAGCAATATTTTCAGACTGTATTCCACACTGGTCTGTTCTACTTTGTTTTTGATCATGCTCATAGCCTAGAATGGTCTTGCTTGCTGATGTTTTTCCGGAGAGTAACCACCCCAAAAGAAGAATTCTTAATTCTGGTGGCGACCATACAACCTCTGAAGAGATTAGAAAAGTATAAGTACCTAAGTACTTAGCATACACAAACGACTAGTGAAAACACAGGTACAGTATATAGACAAAGCACTTGTAAGTCTAGACTACTTAGTGAAAGTTAAGCTACTTACCCTTTTGTATAATTTCTCTTTGGTCCATCACCTTTCGCTGTCTCAATTTTGCTCTATCTTGATTTGTTTTCCTTTTCCTTTTAACTTCCAATATTGTTTTATATTTAAAATAGCTGTTAGTCTTTGCTAGAAATTCTATTTGTTCTAGAAGCTTACTGGCTTCAGCAAAGTTTTCTCTACTGTGAATGTCAAAGATGCAACATCTGTGCCCACATTTTTCTATCAGCCACTTCAGAGGTGCTCCCTCACGGTCAATGTACTGCTCAATCATTTCAACTTCAGAAGATGCTCCTCTGGTGAACACCAATATGGTGTGTTTCCAAACGTTCTCCCCAAAGAGCCCCAAGTGCTCCTCCATTGACCTCCTGTTCTTCTCAGAAAATGGGTCATCTGTGCCAGTGACCAAAATGAAAGCATAAGGTCCTGGTGAATACATGGACAGACTCAACACAAGCTCTTGCTTGATGAGCTCTGTTGTGTCAATCAATGGATATTGCCTCCACCATCCTGGGGTGTCGATGAAGACTACTGTCCTACCTCCAACCTTCTGCTCTCTTTCTCACACAGTTACGTGTCCATTTCACAGATTCTGTCTAACAGAGTAAGTTGTTTATTAAAGACGTCTTCCCTGACACAATTGCACCAAGGACCACCACTAGCAGATCTGTAAAAAGAAAGAAAAATTAGGACAGAGGACCACCATTTCACCACATTTCAGTCTGTATTTCACTTGTATTATCAACTCACACAGGTTTAAATTAACTGTCACATTAACGCAGGATCAAAATGTAGTGGCCTGGCTGACGTTTACAGCACAGCAACACTGTAACTTGTCTGTAAAGTCACCATCACCACATTTGCCACCTCATGCCATATCGTTCATTATCCCACCTGTAACGTGACTAAAAATCTTCAATCACGCCAGCTTAATTTTGAGTGTGCTGTGAATGTATGTGCGTGCGTGCATGCGTGCATGCAAAATAAGGAGACGAAAGTTCAGCAATTTTCAGTAGTTCATAATCAGTGTATTGAGCAAGGTAAAAAAAAAAGGTTCTGCTGGTAGTCTAAACGTTCTTCTTCAAACAAAAAGAATAAAGGGCGCAGCCAGAGCGCACAATTCCACAAAATGGAGAATGCAATAGAAATAAAATGAGACAAAAGAAAAGTTGATTTAGTGCCTTGCACTACATGTTCGTTGGTGCAACTAACGAACGTACACTTCAGCAACAAAAACAGAATAAGGTTCGCTCGTAAAACTCCGCGGTGAAGATAGTTTCACGTTGGATATTCGACAGATATTCGCATATAAATGGTGCTGAATTCTATTTCACTTTCCCTCAGTGTTGCAGTGAGCACACCCCCATGGTTTCACAAGCTTCAGAACCACCCATATTACAACTTTCATAATATGAAATTAT
>JAODXP020000033.1:6940151-6958404 GCA_027497455.2 Sardinella longiceps | reverse complement strand
TTCCTTTAAAGTACCCAATAGAGAGTATCAGGATCACATTAAAAGTCCTATCTTAATTTTACAAAGCAAATTAAATGCTTAAGATTAACATCTATAAATAATATTTTGTTAGCTTCATGGGATAGTTGCAGGATTTCATAAAAGTCATATCAGTGTTTTTGGGAAACAAGAAAAATAAACATGACCCTGGTGTGGCTTCAGCCTTGGCCAGGTGTTGGCATCTGCAGGAAGCAGACCTCTCACTTCACCCCACACATGCAACCGCGCACACACACACACACACACACACACACACACACACACACACACACACACACACACACACACACACACACACACACACGCATACAACCACACACACACACATACACACACACACAGTAGATGGTGAATCCCTGCACACTCGTAAGACAGTCTGTTTCCTGTAGATGGCAGTGTTTGCTTAAGGTCAAAGGTATTTAACTCAACTCAACTTAGGTAAATTTGCCAAAGACTTTACATTACATTGAAGCTCCAGTGCTGAGCTAAAGCTAAAAAATGGGGAAAATTGGGGATGCCATACTAGGAAAAACCAAGCATGCAATGAGGCCAAAATACCTTCACCCACATATGCATCTCCATTTGGTGAATAACCAATTTTCTGAAACACATGAACTATTCCTTTAAGAGAAAAGGACTAGAATGCAGGAGAAGTAAAATAGGGCTAAGTGAAGAAAAGCTATTAAAACAAGTCAAAAATAAATAAAAAGAAGTATAACTGTATTTTAATAAAATAAAGAAATAATGATAAATTAAAAAAAAAAAAAAAACTAATTAAGTCCATCAGTGTCAGTAGGCCAATCAGAATCCGCTTTGATGGTCCAGCGGTCCACACATAAGAACATGCCAGAGGTAAAGCAAAAAAAAAAAGGCAAAACTATACAGCAAAAAAAAGAAACGGAAAACAGCAGAAAAAAGATGGATGTATTCTTTTAAATGTCATATTATATTTAGCAATAATTATCTTTACCTTTGTGTCCATGCCCAATCTGAATCTGATACTTTTGTGAAGATAGACTATTTTACATGGACCTCTGGCTGTAAAGGCTAATTTTAATCAATTTGTAGTGTCAGATATTGCTTCATTATCCTCAATAACCCCCAAATCCACTCAAGAATTGGCCAAATTGGCCAAACAGTTGCTGAAATGGTGTATTGTATTTGCAATTATGCTAATGAATGTTAATTGTGCTAATTATGACCAACATTATGCAAGTTAGCATCTGACAGTTTCTAAATGCCGTTGACCCTTACTATACTATTATTATACAACTATTTCTGTAATAAAACTTTGGTGTACTCAACATTTACGGGTTCACTATGGGCCTCAATTGGCTGGCAAACAGACTATGCAACATACAGTACTTAGTTACATACTGTAACTTAAATTACTAAAATGATATCTCAGTCTTCCCATAACTTTAAGAGAGTATATGACAGCTACTTAAAAAAATGTGCTTAAACAGTAACAAATAGGAAAGTGGTATACTTGTATGAAATAGCTACTAAAACTTCCTTAGAACACAAAAACACAAATACTTAGCAATTTTCGTTGACATCAAGCTGTGGTGTTTCGGTATCATGATTTGGGCTTTTTTGCGACAGTGCTGTAGACGGCGGACACATCCTCGGCTCTGTGAATAGTCAACAGTTTAGTCAACAACGTTGCCTTACACATGCGTTTCCACATTCATCCATCATTTAGTCAACAACGTTGCGTTACACATGCGTTTCTACATTCATCCATCATTTAGTCAACAACGTTGCGTTACACATGCGTTTCCACATTCATCCATCATTTAGTCAACAACGTTGCGTTACACATGCGTTTCCACATTCATCCATCATCCAGGCCCATCATCCTACTCACACATTTACAAATACACAAATTTCAATTACATGTTCTCAATATGAAGAAAATATCTGTAATATCTACTGATGATGGCTAAACTTTTTAAAGTGAACTACTAAACAAAATGACTAAGGAATTAAATATTGCACTTTCAGCCAATGTAAATTCTTTCACATTTTCACATGATAAAAAATATTGAAGAGTTTCTTGTCTTTTAGTGAAATATTCTTTCTTTATTCTAACACTCACTGGGGGGCAGTACTGAGTCCCTTCAGAGTCACTGTGGCGTATTCCGTCTCCTCCTGTGGCGAGTCAGAGAGACGCGTGTCTGTACCTGTGGACTCTGATGTGTGTTTCTTAAACGTGACACTTGCATACTGGGCCTCGTCTTCCTGGTTGGCCTTCTCTTCCTGTTTCTTGGGATTAAGCTGTACACTGGCATATAGCACTTCATCCACCTTGTGGATGAAAGAGACATATGGAGAAATAAATTTTTGTTTAAATTATTATTTGTTAAAATATTAAGTTTATAAATATGTATGTATATGTTAATATGTATATAAATGTATGTATGTATATGCAAATATGTATGTAAACTCATGAGTGTGTTTCACCACAAGGGGAAATGCGCTTGATGTACAGTTTAATTAAAAGTCACATGACAAGTCCAATCTCTCATTAGAAGGTCGGGTGGAGGTGATATAGTTCTCTGACCGACCTGCCGGCCTGGCTAGCCAACAGGCTAATTAGACTTTGACAATTATGGAAAAATCGAACCTAGAAGTGATGTTTTATTTTTGTATTTGCTTTAATTCACCAGTAAACATATTTTAAAGAAGATTTTTTGAGTTGCAGAATTTCGTCGGGTCAGACTGGTTGCTATTTAGCCACTCCATTCCAAAACTATCAGAAGTCACTGCCACTACACACCTGGTTGGTCTTTTCTTGCTCTTGTTTGGGATTACGCTGAACACTGGCATATAGGACTTCATCCTCCTGTTTGTTTTCCTTTTGCTGTCTGTCAGGCTTCAACTGAACACTGGCATATAGGGCCTCATCATCCTGGTTTGCCTTCTCTTGCCCTTTCTTGGGATTTTGCTGGACGTTTGCATACAATACTTCATCATCCTGACGTGGCAGCTTTCGTTCTTTTTTCTTTGGCTTCAACTGAACACTTGCATACTGGACTTCTTCCTCTTCATTGGCCGCTTTTCGCTGTTTTTTCATGGCCTTGAACTGAACGCTGGAGTACTTTACATAGTCTTCATAGTCATCATCCTTGTCGCCACTGTTTGTAGTGGCTCTCTGTGTTAAAGTTGGCGCCATGGGCATAGAAGCGATGTCGTCATAAATGGGATCTGAAGCTGCCTGGAGAGAATAGGCATGAAAAGGAATTTAGTACACATTTAATATAGCCTGGTCCCGCCCATACTTCCTGCCACTGCATGAAATTTTGTAATCAAGGCAGTATGGCCAAGGAGGCCATTTCCTCAACTCTCCAGCCCAGAAATATCAGGACCCAATGAGGAACGAGCAGGCTGGGCTTACAGTACGATGACCTTTTCCAGCTCTGTAGCCCGGTCCTCTAACACTGATCAAAGTTTGATTGCTTTTTTACTTTATTTAAATGTGTGATAAGCTTACTTGTGAATTGTTGTCTGTTCTCTGTGAGGCCTCGGTAGATTTAGACTGCTGTCTCCTATATTCAAAATCAACAAAATTCATAATTCTGTTTACTGTTTTTTTTTTTTTTTTAAAGAAGGTGAAATTTGGCAGTGATAGACATTATAGAAGTTATAATACAGAAGTAGTTCTTGCCTCCAGTACACAACGAACAACAGCAGGAGAACTACAGCCAAGATGGCTCCCAAAGAACCGAATATGATTCCAAAGGGCACGCCTGAGGAGAGACATTTACCAGTTTATTTTTCCTGACACTCAGTGAAAAGTACATTATTAAAGGGACACCAGGCAGGACTGCGTTTTTCATTCTCCAGAGCTCCACCTATAGTCGCCGAAATATTATAAAAATTACAACTACATTGTACATTGTCAACAATCACTGTAAATTTATTTGCAAACCAAAAAGTAAGAGGATGATCATTTTCGTGCACTATGTTGTCTGACTTACATCTACTTTCAGTTTCTATTTCGTGGACCCACAACCAGTCATTCTGCCAAGCGGGATTACCGTGAAAAAAATTTAATCATCAAAGTGACTTCGATGATGGTAAATTAACAGTAAAACGTTGCCTGGTGTCCCTTTAAAGAAATATAACTCTAGGAAGAAAAGATTTCTGTTGTCAAAATCATAACAGAGATGAAATGAAAGGATTTAGCAGCACTGAACTTGGTACGTAGATCCTGACTCGTGTTGAGGTGCTTGAGCCAACAGTATTCTGTGCTTCACAGCGATAAAGATCATCCACGCCAGAGACAAGGGTCACAAGAGTCAAGTCAGGTGTTCTTCCTGCGCTATGAACAACTGTTTTATCTCCAGTCTTCCTGTACCAGATGTAGTTGTGCACTGGTGGGTTGGCATCACCACTGCAGGTCAGAGTCACTAAGTCGCCTTCCTGAAGTTCACCAGAGTGACTCAGTGCTACTGAGATATTTCTGGGAGTGTCTAGAATATGGGCAGAGGTGGAAAAAGTACAGAAAAATTGTAACTAAGTAAAAGTATCTTTACTTTGCTTAAATTCTACTCAAGTAAAAGTAAAAGTAACCAACAAAAAAACTACTCAAGTAAAAGTAAAAATTACTTCATTTAAAATGTACTTAAAGTACAAGTTACTTAGTTACTTTCAATTATTTAATATATATTAAAAAATCATAATCAAAAGCAATGCTAGGGTGTTGCTTGGTTGCTTTAGCAACCCCAAGAATTCATAAACCACCTGCTCAGTAACCACAATCGAACTCATTATGAATGAATGAATGAATGAATGAATGAATGTTTGGTCAATGACATTACAGTAACCAAAGGGTAGTGGCTGTGTAAAGCCCCCCTTCTCACATTGCTAAAAAACAAATGTGTTCGTACTTTTACAAGTAATAGGCTACAACAACTACTGTAGATGGCATGACTGAGAGAGCACTTACATTGGCCTAAATGCCAATCACAATTCATAAGGTTTTCCGTTTTTTAGATAAGAAATGTATTCAATCCTAGGAGTTGTACACTGTAAAAAAAGAAAAGTTAGCAGAACTTGAAATTTCAAAGTCAACCGATTTCACTGGATTTTTTAAGTTAGCCCAACTCATTAAAGTAAGTTAACACACTGTTAAAAAAGAAACGTTTGCTGAACTTAAAATTGTAAGTCAACCCATTTCACTAGCTTTTTTAAGTTAGTCCAACTTCAGAGTGCATAACTTGATATTTCAAGTTGCCAGGACTCATTAAAATAAGTAGTCAGAACACAGCATCTTAAGTTGCCGCTACCTTGATGTCAAATTGACATGTCCCAGAATCCCTCACCTTCCACATAAATTCGATCATGTTTATCCATGTTGAAATGTAATTGTGAAGAATCAATGAGTAGATGAACAATTGTTAACACTATAAATTGCACAGTATAACCATCATGCTACTTGAGTACTGTGTTGAACTTTGTATTAAAAATTATATTTATTATGACACACCATCATGGAGATGACTATCCACAATTTACTTATCCTTGTAGGCATGATCACTAAGGTAAAAGATGAAGCTTATTTGGATATTTAAAATATTATTGCTGACAATGAATGAACATCAAAGCTGCAGGTGTTCAGATCAGTGATAAATCAAAACCATCTTAACAAGCGAAATATTTCACTCAAGATATTAGGTTTGGGAGATGTGATAATGGCATGATGTTTCTATTAAAAATAAACACTGCTTATGTAAGGCTTTCTGTGAGTATAATCATTCCAATCAGGGTTGGATTGTAATGCTAACCAAAAATCACATTTATTTGAAAATCTGTTCATATTTACTAATAGGTTGCACTAGGAAGTGTGCAACCACAGCTTAAACTAGGTTGCACTAGGAAGTGTGCAACCTCTGCTTAAACTAGGTTGCACTTGGAAGTGTGCAACCTCAGGTTAAACTAATCAACTAAGATTAGTTTACTTGCTTCTTCAGGCACACATTTTTTGGAGCATGTCCAAATTTCAGTGATACCTTTGCTGGAGCAATCAAATGATCTATTTTGAGCTCAGCTGAAGATTAAGTATTCCAGTTTGAAATCATCATTTGTCTTTTAAGAAAGGGCTTCTCAGTTACCCTTGCTCTTCCCTGAAAATCAACCAATAATCTAAACTTTATCCTAAATTTGGCATCAGTTTCAATCTTGCCTACTTTTTGAGAAACCGCACTGAGCAGTAAGACAATATTTGAATTGAAAATGAACAGTAAGACAATATTTGAATTTAAAGTGGACAAATACTGGTACCCATAATTCTCGGACGTAACTCTGAAACACCTCTGTCATGAAAGTGTTGACTTGCGCTAGAGCCAGTGGGAGCTTAGCTCCAGGAAGTGTGACTCCAAGTGACCATTAAAACTAACTTGACATTAATCTTATTTCAGTCAGGACCACTTTGTCAGAAATAGATTTTTATTACTATTGCATGAAATACATAATTTGGCGGTATGCTCTGTTCTGGGGCCCCCTGCCCTTCCGTGTTCAAACACGGAAAGCCCAAGGCAGGGAGAGCAGCAATAAACCCCCCACTGGGGTACAGAACAGAACAAACATCAATGACAGACATTGATAAGTCAGAAGTATGAGGGGGTTACGGGGAGGAGGTGGGTGGCAAAGTTGCAGAAAAAAGCAGATGGCAGCAGAATAGCAAAGGCAGTTTAAGTAAGCGCTCTGAATTATCTCCGCCAATGAAAGCGGGGCTTGGCCGGCTGGCACTCAGCTGGCACTCAGCTGGCAGTCAGCTGAGCAGTTTGATTGGCAGTCTGCGGGGCCAACCGGGGAAGCTAGCGAGACTCCGTGACCTGCCTGAACTAACGCTGTGCTCCATTTAATTCATTTCTTCAGTGTCATAGAATTAAGAAAGAAAATGCTTTGGTATGAATGGTTATCACAGTTGTTTTAAAAAGCATTTAGAAAGGATGCCATGCACATCCAAATGCACAGGCTATCAGCCTTGGTTTTATGGTTAGAGCAGGTATACAGATGAAGCCATACATAGACTAATGGTTGGAGCTTTAGACTTAAAATCACAAGGTTGTTGGTTCAATCCCCATGTGCTCACTATTTGAAAATATGTTGATAAGGACAGTGTTTTTTTGTACTAAGAGTAATCACTGGTTTCTCAAAATAAAAAAAAGATGTTGTATTTATGTTGGCAGAGCAAGGATTTTTAAGTTGGTAGAACAAACAATTAGTAGTGTTTACTTACTTTCATGAGTCCTGGCAACTTGAAATATCAAGTTCTGCACTCTGAAGTTGGACTAATGATATTAAAAATATGGCATTACTGTTTAGGAAGAAATTAAGCTATGCGTAGACTAATGGATAGGGCTTCAGGCTTGGAACTCTAAGGTTGATGGTTCAATCCCCATGTGCTCTCAACCTGAAGATGTATCAGTAAGGACAGCTTTTTTTGTGCAAAGAGCAATCACTTGACTTGAAATTTCAAGTTGGCAGAACAAGGAATTTTAGGTTGGTAGAACAAACGACTGTGTAGTTAAAGTAAGTAGTGTTTACTTACTTTAATGAGTCCTGGCAACTTGAAAAATAAATTTATGCTCTCTAACTCGAGAAAACCAGTGAAATCGGTTGACTTTGAAATTTCAAGTTCTGCTAACTTTTCTTTTTTTACAGTGTAGGTTAGGTATCAAACTTTAATCTCATTCTGACCAGGCAACCGATCCAGAACAGTAACAGTAATCAGCCCAGCCAGTTCACATCTTATGGCGTGATTTGTTAATTTTGGCATCTTGAGAGTGCTAGAATAAGGTAGCCGACTAGCTTTGAGATTTTACATATTGATGGTATTCGGGGCTACCCTAACCCTGGCTAGACTCAAATTGACCTGGACTGAAGCAATGGTTATAATGGATCAAGGATTTCCTTTGCTTTTGAATTAATCACTTCCACAGGTTGCTTGGCTATATTGTCAACATTTACAAGAAGCAGGGTCAGCTCTACGCTCTAAGTGTGTATTAACTTTCGGTTCAAGCCAAATATTTTTCCTCACAATTATGTTTTTACTCAGTAATCAGGGAGGTTTCAAAAAAGTAGTGAAGTACAAAGTACAATACTTGCCTAAAAATATACTCAAGTAAAAGTAAAATTACCTGTTTAAAAAAATACTTAAAAAATTACGAATTACTCAAAAAAGCTACTTAATTACAGTAATTTGAGTAAATGTAATTAGTTACTTTCCACCTCTGAATATGGGGGATATCACAATATAATTTCAATTTCAATGAACATACAACTTTCAATTAATGGAGAATTGCACTGTGATTGCATGTGTTCTGCTGATGTTTTCAGGAGTATAAGAAATAATACAAAATATTTCACTGAACCTTCAATTCAGTATCTTACTGACATATGAACATGAAGTGTGGAATGCAACAGTTTTGTAAATCACTTGTATAGGGGGATATACATGGTATCAGTACTCACAATGCACATCTAAGACTTTAGCAATGGAATCTCTTTCTCCATGTTTGTTCTCTGCCTTACAGAAGTAAAGTCCACTGTGGTCAGAGCTGATTTTAGTGATGCTGTAACTCTGTCCTTCTCCAATAAACTGTGCAGATTCAAACCCATGTTTGTTTGTGTACCAGGTGTATTTGTTTACTGGTGGGTTGGCATCACTGCTGCAGGTCAGAGTCACTGAACTGCCCTCTTTGATGTCACCAGAGGGATGGACAGATACTAAGGGAACCCGGGGAGCATCTGACCAAAAAAAAAAAAAAAAAACACATTTAACAAAACCCTTGGGATTTAAAGTATGTCTTGTATATCATAGACCCCAAATTTGATAGCACATAACTCACAATGGACATCCAGGACTTTAGCACTGGAATTTCTTTCTCCATGTTTGTTCTCTGCCTTACAGTAGTAAAGTCCACTGTCATCACTGCTGATGTTAGTGATGTTGTAATTCTGTTCTGGTCCAATCCACTGTCCAGATTCAGACCCATGTTTGTTTGTGTACCAGGTGTATTTGTTTACTGGTGGGTTTGCATCACTGCTGCAGGTCAGAGTCACTGAAATGCCCTCTATGATGTCACCAGAGGGACGGACAGATACTGAGGTGTTTCTTGGGATATCTGTAAGAAAATGTATCTTTGATTTAGCCTAGAAATCTAGACGTACCCTAGCAGGCAAATAAATTTGCTCAGCCTGTACGTCTAGTAGCAAGCCATAGGGAATTTGATTGGATGACGCCGTTGGCATTCTGGTATTTAGCCACACATTCACAAAGTTCTATTTGGACAGGGAGTCATTGGGTGAGCTTAGCGTTGTTTGAATCACTTGTTAGTTGCGCTCATTAGTTTTAACCGCCTTAAGGCCACCGCACACCGGTTCCGACACAGTGCTAAGCACTCAATGCAACCTCGCACACCAGCGCCGAACTCTTCCGCCATCGATTGTGAATTACGATTCAAGTCTATTTTGTCGGAGCCGCCCATTGACATCCAATGTTAATTTCAAAGGCTACTGTGCTAGGTGCTAGGCAAAATTGTCGGATTCGAAAGTGCGGCCGGCTTTACACGACGGTCAATCACTCGTGGCCGGTCAATACATTTTATGTCATAGTCTGTCTTCAGGCTACTAACATCACACAAAAGAAATTGAATATTGTTATCTGATTGGCTCAGTTGAATTTGCCAGCAAACTACCGTTATTAGAAATGAAAGTAGTAAAGCAGCTGAACAGGCTTCTTGAAAGCTGAGCTACATGCTGTAGCCTACTGTATGTAAGGTATATTTCCCTTGAGGACGAATCATAGACCTCCGCTGCGCGTCGGTCTCCAGTTCTTCCGCTCGGGAAATATTTTTCTACAATGACCGGCGGACAATACATTATCCTGCTTATTATACGGGTCCTTGCCAACCTGACGTTATAATATTTAACAGAAACGTCTCTTACATTTAATTTGTTAACGTTTCATGGCTTCTGCAGAGAAACAAATAGTTCGCAAAGAAACTTCAACTTGAAACATTCTATAGAACGCAGCTGATATCCTTTCACTTTCATTGTTGATATCTGTGCGCGGAATGATACGGAGACGTGAATCTCAAGACAAAAACCTGTTGCCATTGGCAGTGGTCATTATAGTTTTTCAGCGGTCATTATACAAAAATAACTGACCTGCGAACATTGAGGAGTCCCATTGAAAATGAATGGAGCCTCCCCAAACATTCTAGAGACCCGTATAATAAGTTATTATAATTGCACACCTATTCCTTACACACATGAGTTGCAACTGCCTGATAAACAAGATAAAAGCCTTCAGAGAGAAAGATTGATGAACTTGGCGAAGAACTTCACTCTGTATTTGTGTTGAGTTCTATGCTTCCACTTCACTGTAAAAAAAGAAAAGTTAGCAGAACTTGAAATTTCAAAGTCAACCGATTTCACTGGCTTTTTTAAGTTAGCCCAACTCATTAAAGTAAGTTAACACACTGTTAAAAAAGAAAAGTTTGCTGAACTTAAAATTGTAAGTCAACCCATTTCACTGGCTTTTTTTAAGTTAGTCCAACTTCAGAGTGCATAACTTGATATTTCAAGTTGCCAGGACTCATTAAAATAAGTAGTCAGAACACAGCATCTTAAGTTGCCGCTACCTTGATGTCAAATTGATATGTCCCAGAATCCCTCACCTTCCACATAAATTCGATCATGTTTATCCATGTTGAAATGTAATTGTAAAGAATCAATGAGTAGATGAACAATTGTTAACACTATAAATTGCACAGTATAACCATCATGCTACTTGAGTACTGTGTTGCACTTTGTATTAAAACTTATATTTATTATGACACACCATCATGGAGATGACTATCCACAATTTACTTATCCTTGTAGGTATGATCACTAAGGTAAAAGATGAAGCTTGTTTGGATATTTAAAATATTATTGCTGACAATGAAGGAACATCAAAGCTGCAGGTGTTCAGATCAGTGATAAATCAATATCATCTTAACAAACTAAATATTTCACTCAAGATATTAGGTTTGGGAGATGTGATAATGGCATGATTATTTTAGAAACACTGCTTATGTAAGGCTTTCTATGAATATAATCATTCCAATCAGGGTTGGATTGTAATGTTAACCAAAAATCACATTTATTTGAAAATCTGTTTATATTTACTAATAGGTTGCACTAGGAAGTGTGCAACCACAGCTTAAACTAGGTTGCACTAGGAAGTGTGCAACCACAGCTTAAACTAGGTCGCACTTGCAAGTGTGCAACCTCAGGTTAAACTAATCAACTAAGATTAGTTTACTTGCTTCTTCAGGCACAGTTTTTGGAGCATGTCCAAATTTCAGTGATACCTTTGCTGGAGCAATCAAATGATCAAATTTGAGCTCAGCTGAAGATTATGAATTCCAGTTTGAAATCATCATTTGTCTTTTAAGAAAGGGCTTCTCAGTTACCCTTGCTCTTCCCTGAAAATCAACCAATAATCTAAACGTTATCCTAAATTCAGTTTCAATCTTGCCCACTTTTTGAGAAACCGCACTGAGCAGTAAGACAATATTTGAATTGAAAATGAACAGTAAGGCAATATTTGAATTTAAAATGGACAAATACTGGTACCCATAATTCTCGGACGTAACTCTGAAACACCTCTGTCATGAAAGTGTTGACTTGCGCTAGAGCCAGTGGGAGCTTAGCTCCAGGAAGTGTGACTCCAAGTGACCATTAAAACTAACTTGACATTAATCTTATTTAATTCATTTCTTCAGTGTTAAGAAAGAAAATGCTTTGGTATGAATGATCACAGTTGTTTTTAAAAGCATTTAAAAAGGATGCCATGCACATCATGCACAGGCTATCAGCCTTGGTTTTATGGTTAGAGCAGGTATAAAGATGAAGCCATACATAGACTAATGGTTGGAGTTTCAGACTTGAAATCACAAGGTTGTTGGTTCAATCCCTATGTGCTCACTATTTGAAAATATGTTAAGGACAGTGTTTTTTGACAGAGCAATCACTGGTTTCTCAAAAAAAAAAAAAGATTTTATGTTGGCAGAGCAAGGATTTTTAAGTTGGTAGAACAAACAATTAGTAGTGTTTACTTACTTTAATGAGTCCTGGCAACTTGAAATATCAAGTTCTTCACTCTGAAGTTGGACTAACTTAAAAAAAGCCAGTGAAATTGGTTAACTTTGAATTTTAAGTTCAGCACTTCACTTTTCTTTTGTAGTGTATGCTTTTTAAAATTATATTAAAAATATGGCATTACTGTTTGGGAAGAAATTAAGCTATGCATAGACTAATGGATAGGGCTTCAGACTTGGAACTCTAAGGTTGATGGTTCAATTCCCATGTGCTCTCAACCTGAAGATATATCAGTAAGGTTAGCTTTTTTTTGTACAAAGACCAATCACTAGACTTGAAATTTCAAGTTGGCAGAACAAGGAATTTTAAGTTGGTAGAACAAACGACTGTGTAGTTAAAGTAAGTAGTGTTCACTTACTTTAATGAGTCCTGGCAACTTGAAAAATAAAGTTATGCTCTCTAACTCGAGAAAACCAGTGAAATCGGTTGACTTTGAAATTTCAAGTTCTGCTAACTTTTCTTTTTTTACAGTGTTTGTTCATCAATTTTGCATCACATCACACCTCGACAACCGGAATTCCTTAAATAGAGCCTAATGGTACTCACAATGCACATCCAGTTCTGTACCATTGGAATCGCTGACTCCATGTTTGTTCTCTGCCTTACAGTAGTAAAGTCCACTGTGATCAGAGCTGATGTTAGTGATGCTGTAATTCTGTCCTTGACCAATCCCCTGTCCAGATTCAGACCCATGTTTGTTTGTGTACCAGGTGTATTTGTTTACTGGTGGGTTGGCATCACTGTTGCAGGTCAGAGTCACTGAACTGCCCTCTTTGATATCACCAGAGGGACGGAAAGATACTAAGGGGAATCGAGGAGAATCTGACAGAAACATTTTTTTAGATCTTCAATCAGATGTCTAGTCAAATATGCTACATAGATAATAAAACTCTCATGTTAAACGTCCATACATCATAGACCCCAAAACTAGCAACACCACACAGTACTCACAATGCACATCCAATTCTGTATCATTGGAATCCCTGGCTCCATGTTTGTTCTCTGCCTTACAGTAGTAAAGTCCACTGTGACTAGTGTTGATGTTAGTGATGCTGTAATTCTGCCCTTCTCCAATCTGTTTTCCAGATTCAGACACATGTTTGTTTGTGTACCAGGTGTAGTTGTTCACTGGTGGGTTGGCATCACTGTTGCAAGTCAGAGTCACTAAACTACCTTCTATTATGTCACCAGAGGGATGGAGAGATACTAAAGGGACTCGTGGAGAATCTGACAGAAACAATTTTTTATATCTTCAATCAGATTTCTAGTCAAATATGCCAAATAGATTATGAAACTCATGTTAAATTGGAGAGCCAGTACATACAGTTTTCATTATATTGCTAGAAGTCGAGTTCTTTCAGTTATCAAAAAATGAAACAAAGCCGTGCTGCCTAGGCCAAGATATCACTGTTAGCAGCTAGCCTGCCATATAGCAGAGTCTATTGGGCAAGTTCCAGCGCAGATCAACAGAGGTAACTGTACAGTCACATAAACTGCAAATCCAAGCGACTCAGGTTGCTGAGCTGTCGCTAAAGAGGCATAAACAGGGCTGTGATTCGTTTGTAGCATGTTGCTAACTTAGGTACTTGGTAGAAACAACGTACATCAACACAGAGCTAATTTCTGGGTTAAAACCAATATTTTCCGATGTCGTTAGTAGCATTTGATATCTCGATTTTCAAAATATAAAGTCATGAATCTCAAACGTTTTGGTTTGTGGCCAAATTTGAGATCGTTGTCGTTAGCGCTGCCATCTTAAAACTTTTAGAAGGTTCTGTTCAGAGTACTTCGTCACGCATGGCTTTACTGGCATTGGCTGTCACCGAGTTGCATCACTCCTCATTTGCGTAGAATAGACTTCAAGTCTTCTGGGCTAATAGGTTCTATTTAGACTTCAAGTCTATTCTGGGCCCATCCACTGACCGACTTGTCGCTGGTCGCTTGCAGTCATTAACAAAGAATAGACAATGGTCGCGAAGCCCAAGTCGCTAGTGGCTAATCTGATTGCGGGGTAAGGTACAGTCTTCATAAACGTTGTGTGTAAACATTTCTTTACCACTACTGCATATCGTTTTGATAGTAACACTTGTGGCTATGTTGCAAGGGAGGTGATTTTTTATTAATATTTTTTTATTTGTTTTGATGTTAGAAAGTTAGACACTTGCCCTATAGATTCTGCTTGCTGGCTGCACTGGCAGGCGTGCTGCTAAAGCTGGCAACAGACCTACCGATTATTAACCCCGATTTTGATACGATGGAACGTCCGGGGCAGTCATGGGTAGTCATGAGTAGTCGCAAGTTTCAGTCGTGGCTAGAATCGTTATGTGTGTTTGAGTGACAGATTTATAACGATGCGATTCTTCCCATTGTTGACGCAATTACGACTGGGTCGGACTGAATCAAACATGTTTGATATGATCTTAACCGGTCCGTTCTGAGGGCGCTATGATATTAATTATGACATAAAAATACCGACAACTCAATCGTTAGGTTTGTGCTCATGAGCGACTCTCAATCGTCCCAGATTGAGTCTGTAGGTTTGGCTCACTAATCGTAAAAGACTGAGAAAGTCGGTAGGTCTGTTCCCAACTTAACAGTGATATCTTGGCCTAGGCAACACAGATTCGTTTCTAATTTTGACAAATGACTGTACTCAACAACTTCTGGCAATGTAATTAAAGCTGTACATACAAACTAGCAACACCACACAGTACTCACAATGCACATCCAATACTGTATCACTGGAATTACTTGTGCCATATTTGTTCTCTGCCTTACAGTAGTAGTAAAGTCCACTGTCATCAGTAGCTGATGTTAGTGAAGCTGTAATCCTGTCCTTGACCAATCCACTGTCCAGATTCTAGACCCATGTTTGTTTGTGTACCAGGTGTATTTGTTTACTGGTGGGTTGGCATCACTGCTGCAGGTCAGAGTCACTGAACTACCTTCTATTATGTCACCAGAGGGACGGACAGATACTAAGGGGATCCTTGGAGCATCTGAGGGAAAAGAAATCCCACATCTTAGGTTTTATTTAGTCGAGTAGGCCTATGCTAAATATGTACCAAAACCTTTTTCTGTCATTTTTTCAAATGTCTCATATCGTAGACCCCACATTTAGCAGCACCACACAGTACTCACAATGCACATTCAGGACTGTATCACTGGAATTACTGGTGCCATATTTGTTCTCTGCCTTACAGTAGTAAAGCCCACTGTAAACACTGCTGATGTTAGTGATGCTGTAATTCTGTTCTTGTCCAATCCACTGTCCAGATTCAGACCCATTTTTGTTTGTGTACCAGGTGTATTTGTTTATTGGTGGGTTGGCATCACTGCTGCAGGTCAGAGTCACTGAACTGCCCTCTATGATGTCACCAGAGGGACGGACAGACACTAAGGGGACTCGTGGAGAATCTGACAGAAACAATTTTTTAGATCTTCGATCAGATGTCTAGTCAAATATGCTAAGTAGATAATAAAGCTCTCATGTTGAATGTCCATACATCATAGACCCCACATTTAGCAGCACCACACAGTACTCACAATGTACATCCAATTCTGTATCACTGGAATTACTGGTGCCATGTTTGTTCTCTGCCTTACAGTAGTAAAGTTCACTGTCATCAGAGCTGATGTTAGTGATGCTGTAATTCTGTCCTTGACCAATCCACTGTCCAGATTCAGACCCATGTTTTTTTGTGTACCAGGTGTAGTTATTTACTGGTGGGTTAGCATCACTGCTGCAGGTCAGAGTCACTGAACTGCCCTCTTTGATATCACCAGTGGGACGGACAGATACTAAGGGGACACGTGGAGCATCTGACAGAAGAAAAAAAAATTCTTAGGTCTTAGATTTGGTGTCTATTCAATAATGCTGTAAACTAGACCATTTCATATTTGGGTAGCCTAGCATGAAGTTTACAATGCTAAATGCAAGGCCCGAACCTAGTAGAATCTAACAGTACTCACAGTTCACATCCACTTTAACATTGGAATAACTTTTTCCATATTTGTTTTCTACTGTACAGTAGTAAAGTCCACTGTCATCAGTGCTGATTTTAGTGATGTTGTAAATCTGTGCTTGACCAATCCACTGTACATATTTAGACCCATGATTGTTTGTGTACCAGGTGTAGTTGATTACAGGTGGGTTGGCATCACTGTTGCAGGTCAGAGTCACTGAACTGCCATCTTTGATATCACCAGAAGGACTGATAGATACTAAAGGGACTCGTGGAGAATCTGACAGAAACAATGTTTTAAATCTTCGATTAGATGCCGAGCCAAATACAATATCTAGATAGAAAAACTTTAATGTTAAAGGGAACGTACGGCTTTCATAATATTGCTCGAGCCGCGGAGCACTTTCAGTTGTCAAAAGACGTAACAAATCTGTGCTGCCTAGGCCGAGATATCACGGTTAGCAGCCTGTCATATAGCGGAGTTTATTGAGCAAGTTCCAGCGCAAATCAACAGAGGTAAGGTACAGTCTTCTTAAACACTGTGTAAATTTCTGTACCACTACTGGGCTAACTGTACACACTTTTTTGATCGTAACACACGTGGCTATGTTGCACAGGAGGTAAAATATTGTTTGTAGCCTCAGGGTTGTGATTTGATTTGACGTTTAAAAGTAAAAAAAAAAATTGCCGTATTGATTTAGCTTTCTGGCTGCATTGGCAGGCGTGATACTAACCGTGATATCTCCGGCCTAGGCAACATGGATTTGTTTCAAATTTAGACAAATGACCGTACTCAACAACTTCTAGCCATGTAATGAAAACTGTATATAGTGGCGTTCCCATTTCAATGTCCATACATTATAGGCCCCAAATGTTGCACTACCAAACAGTACTCACAATGCACATCCGGGACTTTAGCACTGGAATTATTAGCTCCATAATTGTTCTCTGCCTTACAGTAGTAAAGTCCACTGTGATTACTGCTGATGTTAGTGATGCTGTAATTCTGTCCTTGACCAATCCCCTGTCCAGATTCAGACCCATGTTTATTTATGTACCAGGTGTATTTGTTTACTGGTGGGTTGGCATCACTGCTGCAGGTCAGAGTCACTGAACTGCCCTCTATGATGTCACCAGAGGGATGGACAGATACTAAGGGGACTCTTGGAGCATCTGCCAGAAAAAATTCTTACATCTTAAGATTGATCAAATTTGCTTGTCACATAATTAGTACATAACCAACCTCTCATATTTAAATACATCCCTTATAGAGTCCGGTATTCAAATTCATAATCTACTCCATATTTGGTAGCATCTAACATACGTACAATGCACACATCCAATACTCTAGTACTGGACTGACTTTCACCTGCTGTGAAGGCTCCACTAGTACACTGAATGCTACAGTAGGCTCATGTTGTGTTTGAAGTTCATCACTTACACATTACGTTGATCTCTACTGCTGGAGACTTGTCCTTCCCAATCACATTCTCAGCCACACAGTAATAACCTCCACTCTGTTCTGAGCTGATGTTTGGAAAGATGTGATTTATATTTGATCCTACTTGTGAAGGTGGATTTCCATTCTCCTTGTACCAGGTGTACTTCTGTGCTGGTGGGTTGGCATCACTGCTGCAGGTTAGAGTCACTAATCTTCCCTCCATGATCTCACCAGGGGGAGTAACTGACACAGAGGTTTTTCTTGGACGATCTACAAATAAGCAACAAAAACACACAAACCAATACAACTTGAATGTTAGGTTATTTAAATATTAGGATTTACTGCTTGCTCTTGATGTAATAAGAGTCTGTGTGGTATGGAAGAGACAAGTCTGCTTATGGTCTGGGAACTCTTGATAGGCGTGCCATTTGAAGTGAACTGAGGCCTTTTGGAGAATTCCTGACAGTATTAAAACAAAATGCAATTGAACCATAGCAGGAAACAAATACTAGCCTATAGGAAGAGGCATGAACTCATTATATGTGAAAATGATCCCTGCAACAAGAACACAACATCAACAAGAAAAAACTAATAAGCAAATCACCAACCAAACAACTTAATCAAAGAAAATATGAACCATTAATGT
>JAODXP020000033.1:6860494-6940051 GCA_027497455.2 Sardinella longiceps | reverse complement strand
ATAATATATTATTGTCATGACTGTAATCATAAGGCATGTGAATGCATATAATTGAAATGATGTCTGTGGTAACTGGAGGTTTTGTGGTTATTAAATTTAAATCACCAGCCTGTTAACTAGACATGCTGGAAGGTGTTGTTTGTCAAATTACTTGTGGGGAATGTGACCTCCACAAAGGCACACCAACATTTAGGAGTTGTGCTGTGTTTTATATAATACATTGAACAAAATGGAAAAAGTCATTAAAACATTTAGTACTCTTCTGCCACTTGTAATATCAATTTAACAGACTGTTTAGGGAGCTTGGATGCAGGAAGGAGTATTAGTCCTAATGATTACAATAGGCAATAGCCTTTTGCGAAAAATAAGAATCATTTGTTATTTCTAAATATGGCCCTTATACGCCTCTGCCCAAAGATATTAACTCGTGATTAGCAGGTTTTTCCATGTACTTGCAATCCAGTAGTACACAGAACAGGCTACTGCAACCTTGTACAACCCCTCACTGCAACACTCAGTCACCATTTCCTATATTTAGCAAAAGGCATAAACTCTTAATGACGCTGGACAATCCTTCTCTTTTACTTCCCTATTGTGTTTGTAAGAAAGACAGCATAGGTGATAGGTTATGTCAAACATGTCAATAACTTGACTTTTCTCTGTACTCTACCAAAAATTTTCTTCTCTCATACTGTGTAAATGTAGCCCATTTAACAGGATCTACAAGTGCACTGCTGAACTGGGTGTGTAGGTCAGTAGGCTACACTTTTTATGGAGAAGTCTTTCAGGTCTTGTGAAGTCTAATCTTTCAACACTAAATTGAGAAAGTTGTGGTGGACTGGTGGCATCACATAACCATCAACCCCTCAACAGAGTGATCAGCTTTTACTACTTGGTCTCAGGTAAGCAGACAACCAGTCACTGCCTTTTAAAAAAGTGTTTGTGTGATTTCTCTGTATCTTATATTTGAATTACGTGACATTGTATGAGTTCTCTGTTCAATGTGTGTGCTGGTGCTCAGTTATATAGCCTGTACTCCTGATGATGTGAATGAAAGTTTGAAAACAAATACTCAAACATACTAGTTTTGTTTCCATACCTCAGCATCACCGTTGAAGCATCGCCATTTTTGCATTGGTGACTGACAGTTAGCCGTTCTGTGGTTATGACAATTTGTCTTATCAGCTATGATTCTAAGAACTATAACCACATTCCTTTTGGTGTGTCTTCTATGCCAGTCAGGTGAGATGTCATATCATCACAATATTGACATATATGGTAGCCAAATTAATCATAACAAGCTTATATAATCTATTTCAGACTTTTGCATGAAGTGTAGTATTGTCTTAATTGTGATGTTTTTCTATGGTGTTGTTAATTGTTGTTAATGGTGAAACTGAAGGCAAATTGCCATATTGTGGATAATAAAGTTCATTCAATTCAATTCAAGCTTATATACGGTGGCTTTATACATAATGTTGTCATTCAGGTGTACAGTGTGACTGGAGTGTGACCTACTCCACTACAGAGGTCTGTGGCCTCAAAGGGACATCAGTAGTCCTGCCCTGCACATTTCGCTACTCTTGGATTGGTCAATATCTGGGAGGACAGTGGTACACAGAGAAGAATGGGAGAGGCACAGCAAGAGGACACAGTGGCTCAAACTATCCAGACTGCAGTGTGACAATGGGCCCACTCACAGATTTTCATGATGCTCGCTTTTACCGTTTTCAGTTTTACACAACCCTGAATAGGTACTGGATGACGAATAGACCTGGGATCAGACTTTCAGTCACAGGTGACTATGACTATAACCTTAATTTCTTAACATTGTAGGCTACTTTTAATTTTTTAGGGCAGAATTAACCTTACTTTACCCTTCGAAGATATACAAGTGAAAGTGGATTCTGCAACAGCGACCGAGGGAGAAAGTGTCACTCTGACCTGCAGCACCTCATGTCCTCTGAGTAACTCTTTCATGTGGTACAAGAATAGACAACGCTTAGGCCGAAATGACCGACACTCCAGCAGAGGTAACACCCTGATTCTAAACCCTGTCAGCAGTGAGGATGCAGGCAGTTACTCCTGTGCCGTCAGAGGACATGCAAATCTCCCATCCACAGCCATGGCCATCAGTGTTAGATGTAAGCCAATATATTTCATTGCCTGAATGTTTATTATCTTTATAAAATATTGTATTTTTAATGGAACGTTATTTAATGTAACACATTCTATATAAAAAATAATTTTTGCGAAGAAAAGAAGGTATGGTGTATGTACAGAGGCCCTCTACACAGAATGTCTCCGTCATTATTGTGGAGCACTTTTGAATTTGCCCATTTTGTATTGTGCAGGGTCTTTATTTAGGCTACTGTATGTTACTATCTGAAACAAATGGCAGTCCCTAACCCTCATCATAACATATTCTTCCATTAATGAAGCCAAAAAGTGAAAAAATGTGATGAGCAAAATTGATTAATATATATTTTGTTTTAGATACAAAGTACATTGTGGAAAATGCATAGATTTTTAGTGAAATGTTCTCAACACTACAATAATATTTGAATATTTACACAGATGCTCCGCAGGACATGTTGGTGTCAGTCGCACCCTCAGGAGAAATAATGGAGGGTGACTCAGTGACTCTTACCTGCAACAGCAATGCCAACCCACCTGCACACAACTACACCTGGCACAGGAAGAGTGGAGAGGGATCCCTACAGCTGGCATTAGGACAGAACTATGTTATCCCCAATACCAGCAAAGACCATACTGGCCATTACTACTGCACAGCGCAGAATGATGTTGGTGTTAGAAGCTCAGACGATACTCTCTTGAACATCAGATGTGAGTAGACTGTTTTCGGCTGATCCTTCATCAACAGTATAAACAGCTCTTCATCCTGAGCACTCGGAAAATTGCTTTTTGAGCGCTCATTGTGTGAGTGTGTTTGATTGGTGGACACAGATGCTAATGAATTCATAATTATGTGTCTCTGGCCTATCCTGACCCATAGCAATTTATATTCTCACAACTTATTTTTTTAACTGATAATAGAAAATTGCATGGAAGCTTTTTTAAGTGTTGACACTGTTTTATGTTAGTTCATTTCAGTTTTTCAATCCCTTAACCCCAGACTCTCCAAAGAACACGTCAGCCTCTGCCAGCCTCTCCGGTGACCTACCTGAGGGCACTTCAGTGACTCTGACCTGCAGCAGTGATGCCAACCCACCAGTGCACAACTACACCTGGTACATGAGGAGTGGAGCTGAACCTCTTGTTAGGGGTACAGGGGAGAGCATCAGTTTCAATGTGACCTCTGATACCAGTGGCCTTTACTTCTGTGAGGCACAGAATGTAGTTGGCTCAAAGAACTCTACTGAAGTTCTGATCACCATGGCAGGTGCGGTCCAAGTATCATAACTTAAACCTTTTCAAACCGTAAATGCTTGAAGACAGTTATGTTGTGAATTTGCAGCTAATACTGATGGTAGTTCCTCCACTGTAGGTATTAATACAATTCATGATGTTATCTTCTCCACCCTAACACTAGGAATGAGACAGGATAGCTTGACGCTCGTGGTTGCTGAAGTCATTCTGATCGTGATACTGATTGTCTTGCTGGTGCTTGGACTTGTTTGGCTGAGGTAATTAACAAGTTACATTAGACTCCATTTGTTATGATGAAAGCTTGACCTTTATAGCGCGCCTTAACCACAACGCTGTCATAATGTCAGTTCTATGTGTTTCTCAGAACCAGACAGAAAAGACGTTCAGCAGGCACCGTTACAAGGAGCCAGTGGGTGGAGGTAGGCAAGTCATACAGGGTAGCCTGTGCAGCCTTTTAGTGAAAACAACTTCAAATAGTTTTACTATTACTTCCCACAATAAGGCCATATTATTTTTTCAATTTTTTTTTTTAATTGTTATTTACAGATTACCAATTAGATTTAAATAGATGTCTCAAAGCTCTTACTATCTGCTCTCTCTCTCCATCCTCCTCCCTCCCTCTATCTCTCTATCTCTCTCTCTCTCTCTCTCTCTCTCTCTCTCTCTCACTAGAGTGATACTGATGCTGTGTACAGCAACATCTCAGCGGTAGCCATGGCTGTTGGATCAGCACAGGCTGCCAGTGCAGTAAATGAGGAAGAGGATGTTGTTTACGCCAGCCTTCAGTTCAGTCAGTCCAAAGGACCTGAGGGGTCTGTGTATGCCAACATCCAGCAGGCCACACCAGTCAGACAGCATGAGGATGTGGAGTATGCCTCAGTCAAGTTCAATCAGCCTGTTGCTGCCATCCGGTGGGTGTTTCTAGTTACTGCAAACAGGATTCAAAATATATATTATTGTAATGTTGTGTAAATAATAGTGCTGTCAAACAATTAAAAAAATAATCTGATTAATCACAAAATTTTGCAATGATTAATCGTGATTAATCACTTTTAATCACAATTCATTTCCTCCAGTACAAATTTGGATGAAACATGTTGGACATTCAGGAGCTAGGCCATAATCTTTGACTAGTTTGACTTAATAGCCGAGCTATTTTCTATCTGTAATTGAACATAATACATGCCATACAAGTGGAACCATATCCATCAGGATTAATCTGAGTTAATTTTTTAAATCTGAGTTATATTTTTTTAATTAATCACTTGATTAATCAGTTAATTTTGCCAGCACTAGTACATAATGAGTATTGGTTGTGTCATGTGAAATTCTTCTCAATTCATACATTTAAATTAGTTCAACACATTAGCAAATGACTTACCCCTACTGCTGCCGTAGTGTAACTTTTAAGACATAACTTATTGTTTTGTTGGAATTTATTTGAATGGTGCATCTCTTAATTTGTAGCTGTTAAACCCTGACCTATGGCCAGTTTACGGTGGAACTAACTTCTGGAACATGCTCAGCTGGTGCAGTCTGTCTGTTTCTCTCAGATTAGTTCACACCAGAGCCATAGAGGCAGACCACAATTCTAGTGTGCTACACTCTAGAATGGTTCACATGAAATTATTGATTAGTGAAGATAAATATAATCTATTCCATTATTATGTCTTCATTTCATACCTTCGTACTATTGGAAGGACAAACACTCCCAAACTCCAGACCATAGAAATACACATATTAGAGTAACTTATATTCTATTATAGAATATAAGTTACTACAAGTACATAATATGTGTATTTGACTAGACTATCTAGACTACTGTATGGTCCAGACAAGTCCAGTCACTTGTAGCTCCCATAGTGAGTCAGTTTTGTACAAAAAAAAAATCAACCTTTTATATGACATATTTTGATTACAGGTCTGAAGATGATTCAGCAATCTACAGTACAGTGAGCAAACCAAGCGGGACCTGAGGGCTGTCAGTGTTAGAGCAGTGGGCCTCTTACTTCCTCCAGTGGAGTGTGACAGTGACAATGCAGAATGGGCCAACATTACGCCTGTCTCTTCCTCTTTAACTCAAGTCTTACATTTTCAAATGATCGGTTTGGTTAAATCACCAAGAAAGCTGAAATGGAAAGCTACAGTTTACATAAGCACGTCATTATCGGTGTCATATTTTTAAAAAGCATTTATAAGCTTATCTATGTACAGTAATTTAATTGGACAGTATTTGTAGTGGGATACACAGTAATTCTCACTTAGACATAAATCTTGTACAATATGCTTATTCAATGATGCTTGTCTGCCTGTCTGGTGATAATAAAATACAAGTATTTTGTGATAAAAATCAGGATAACAGTATATCTGATTTGTCAACTTTTAATGTCAAACTGGATAACAGAATTTGGATATATAAAGGAATGACTTGCAAGCTTGTACTACAGTATACACAAAAAACAGTTGTATAAATGGATTCATGAATAAATAATTAAATAGATAAAAATACATACTTACATACATACAGTACATACATACATACATACATACGATACATACATGCATATAGCCAACATATGCTACTTAAATTACATACTATACATAAGGTACCTCTCTGACTTCTAATGTGATTGTATTAGCCTAGGTGTATCTTTTAACTGCACCTTAATTGCACTTTTTTTTGTCTAGTTTGATGTCATGTTAGTATCATGAAATGTGATCCACACATCTTGGGCCATGATGCAAATGTTCTCACAAAATTAAAGAAAAAAGTGACAACTGCCCAGAGTAAAAATGTTGATAGAAAGATAATATGGACACAATTTTGGATGCAGATGATATGGACACATATTTTAGTAAGGCCTTGTTTTAGATTTAATAGCTCTTGGTGTTAAGTACAGTTAGTCAGCTGATCATACAGTCTGTTGACTGACTGACACACACACACACACACACACACATGCAAGCATATGCCTACAGGCGCTCTTTGCCTAATCGCACAGCCATTTGATCAGAGATTAAATACACACCTGAAACGGGACTGTGCAGTTCTACTTTATGTACCATTGGTGAGGCATCCTCTGAGAAAAAATTATTGCTCTCAGATATGGAGACAAACCCTAACAATGAGAGAAGGGACAAAATGATTTCAGATTACTGAGTGAAAACTGACAAAAATAGTTTCACAAATTATGTGATATTGTCAGCTAATATGAGCTGATAAACGGTCAAAAACAATTGAGCACTGTTACCTTCTACCTGATTGTATTCCGAGTCCAAACCACAGCTGGAGTCCATCAAGACCTTCAGGAGCCCTTCAAGAGTTTATGCTCCGTAGGTTATATTGTGTCGAAGAGACACCAAGCAACTTTTTTTGCACTGAATCTTGTAGACTACATGTAGCTATATAAAAGGTGTATAAAACCTTCCAAAAATTTCCCAGAGGCTCACTGCTAGAACATGCTAATGATGCCTGATAGAAAAAACACATGCTGCAATTATAGGTTTTTCTTTTCTTTTGCAGTGGTTTCCTACCCACCCAGAACTGTATATATGTGTATCTGTGCATATCCTGGATGGCCTTCTTATGATTAGTTAATGTCATCCAAATGAAATTAGGGATGGTACCGAAACAAATTGTCTAATAAAAAAGCCACCTCAAACAGCGGTGAAACGTTGCCTTTAAGGTGTCCCTTTAAGGTGCTGTAGGTGATGTCAGCCCAACATTAAGGACCCAGAGGGCAGTAGAAGTGCCATCAGAGGAAGCTGGAACAGAGGGGAAGATCTGCTTCTGTACCCAGCCACAGCTACAGAACAGGATGAACAGATAGGAAAGAGGAGAAGGAAGGAAGGAAGGAAAAAAGGAATTAACTATCTTCAAAGGTAAAGGAATGAAAACAGTGAAGGATTATGGGATAGAAGCACATGTGCACCAGAGAGAGGAAAAGAGGAACAACATCCTATGGGGAAATACAGACAAGGGTGTCAGGGGAAAAAAAAAAACGGATGGGAAGATAAATGTTTCTTTTTAATAAGGAACAGAGAATGTTGGCAAGTTCTGTCTTCAGATCATTTTCTCACATGCATGATTAGCTTGGATTTTTTGATAATTATTTTGGATGTCTGGTGGTTCTACTTATGTGCTTATGGTAGGCTATATTCTTAAGCTATTCTATTAGATTTAGGATACAAATGTTTCACTTTACAGTATTTTTCAATTTACTGTAGTATTTTTAGTTGTACTTTTACTGTTATCATATTATCATGTTTTATTGCTATGCCTTGGACACAACCATTAGCTAAATAATACCATAAGATAAATACATAAACATTTTTTCAAGGCAAACTGCAAGCCTAATTTAGGGGGTTAAAACAGGCAATGCCACTGATTCAAGACCTGTGTTGCATGCAATCATTCCAGATTTTTTTGTCTTTGTTCATGCATAGCATATCCCAGTGCCAATCACTCACTCACTCACTCACCCACGCAAGCTCTACCACCATGAGCTGATCTGTAGCCTTCGACACACTTCTTCTTGGGCTTACACACGTAGCCAGCATATATATTAGTACACACAGGGATTGAGTCTGGACAAGCCGGGGGCTTCATCTTACACTCGTTAAGGTCTGAGGGGGGAAAAGGTCAAAGAGGAACAGGGACACAGATGGTAAAGAAGTGGAGAAACATCTGTGGCAGGAGGAAGACACTCTAAGTGTTTCAAAAACATCACCTCAGGGCTCCAGTTTGTTTTGAAATAATAACAAAAATGTTTATTGACAGAATGTCCAACAGACCAACATACAACTCACGCTTCCAACAGAAAACGGACTTGTGCCTTAAACAGGACACGTCCTACATGTTCAAAAACCAGTGTGTGAAGATTTAAGGCATGTTAATGTCAAAAGATGATAGAAAAAACTAGTGCAAAATAAACTTTAAAACAAACAAATAAACCAAAAATCTTTCATTTCAGAGCAAACACTCTAACATTCTCTGTTTCTCCCATGAAACACTTCCATTTTGAAATAGAAATTAGGAAGAAAAAATAAGTTGTACAGCAACATAGAAATGTGAAAAATATTTTCACATGAAGTCTACAAAATGGAAAATTTAAGACCCCTCCTCTTCCTCTTTGGTGCCTAGTTAGTACCTGTATGGGTCAGAAAAAAAGCAGAAGAAAACATTGGTGAGCCTTAGTTGACAATCATCCCATTTTAAGAACTGCTTTAAAATGTGAGAAAGCTGGAAAGCGTATAGATAGATCATCCTACCTGTGCATCGGCCATTTTGATTTAGAGTGAACCCACTTCCACACTGAAAGAGAAGATACAGTATGACAGATAAATATAAAAGACTTTTAGGCATTTACTCTGAAAACGACATCAAGTCCCATCATTAATTAGAGATGGAATGATTACAGCACATTTACATTTACTGTATGTACTTAGCAGACACTTTTATCCAAAGAAACAGTACAATAGAATGTGGGCATATGGATTTATTTGAGTAGTGCAGCCATTTAGCCAAGCATGACCGGGACAGTTTAGCCTTGTCTCTGTGGGCACACAGCTAGTCAGTGTGAGTGTGTATTAAGTTTTCATATTTTTTGAAGTGTATAAAAAGGAGTTATTTCAGGAGAAACTCATTGTGTAATTAAATGGGAACCAACCAGTCTGCCCACACACAGTATCACAAGTCACAAGTCACACCAATTTAGCAGTAGCAAATTACCAATTTGCGCGTGTTACATCATGAGTGTGTGTGTGTGTGTGTGTGTGTGTGTGTGTGCGTGCGTGCGTGCGTGTGTACGTACCTGAGAATCAGAGGTCAGAACAGACTGCTCCCCCTCTGTAGGGTAGGTGATCTCCACGGTGGAGTTCATCTCTCCCTCCTGCAGGCCTCTGGCCATGGACCTGCCATCAGGCCAATAGATCTCCAGGCTGACCACCTGATCATTACCTATGGACCAATTAGAGGGAGGTTGTGAGGTTAGGCCCCCAAAACACCTACCGCTGCTAGTTGGAACATCACAAATTGTAATAGAATGGCCAACGATCCTCGTGGCCTGTGTGGATTACTATGAGTCGATGCATAAACAACAACAACAACAACAACAACAACAACAAAAACAGGACTATTTTAACTCTACAAATGGAAAATAAACCAGGGGATTTGAGCCAGGTATCAACTGTTTGCTTCAGGAGAACAGCATGAAGAGAGAAATCTGGACAATACAGTCAATGAAAAAAATTCAAAGACAATTTTGTTTTGCAGTTGGGTTCAAATATAGTAATCATCAATCTTTCACCGGAATCACACTGTACCATCCATTCTACATTCTCTTACGTTAATGTATGTGTGTGTGTGTGCGTATGTGAGTGGTGAGTGCATGCTGCTTACCCAGGCCAAAGTGAGCCACTGGTTCCATTTCACACAAGTACCCAGAGCCGCCATCGATGATGCGAGTGTGGGATCCACTCTGCTTGGTGTAGACCATCACCTTGGCCCCGCGGGCGAAGGCACCGTGCTGTGTGCGAGGAATGACTCGGAGCCAGTTGTTGGAGGATCCCTTTGGATCAGGAGGAGAAAACACAGGTCAAGAAAGAACAGGTCAAGAACAACCATGGACCAAAACATCAAATTCTCAGTGGAAAATAATGTTTTGAATACATTTGATTACATGAACTTGAAAGGCCTTTGTAACGGTACAAAATAATTGCCCGGGCAAACAAAAGTATCAATACCTTGCATTCCTGATTTCCATATACATGCAATTATACTGTTATTGATTAATAACACTTTCTAGTGCCAGATTATTAAATTATTATTAATCTTAATTCCCTGACAGACCTGGTTAACTTTGAAGACAGATATGGGTTGGGTTGCACTCTCGCCATGAGCAATCAGCAGGTCAAGCATGCCATCACCATCAAAGTCAGTTACCGTGGCACCTGTCAATCAAAATTGTTCTCATCATAAATCATAGGAAGATGCAACGAAACTGAAATAATTTACAAACATGTCTACGAAGTTCATTCAAGTAAATGACAAGTGTATTGAGTCCACTTTGTACTATATAAGTTCTCTGCCTCTGTGTAATTCATTAAGTCCATTTTGCTTTGTGGCGGTCATGCCTTACTTCACAAATGGAATATTGTAAATTTGTCCCATAAAATGTGTGTTGTACTCACCTGTGCCACGACCCTGTGGTTCGGCAGCATCACCTACGTTAAGTTCATCAATCTTTGGGTCAGAGTTTGATCTCCTGCTCACCCTGTTAAGCAAAGGATTGACATATTGAAGAGCAGCAGGCCAAGTTTCATCATTATACACATTATACACATTTTGTTATTATTTAGAAACAATGCAACATATACTGTAGACTGTGTTGATTTGCTTTCAGTCGCAATTTTTAAAAACAAAAACTCCAAGACAAACCTGAAGATTCTGTTGGGGGAGCTGCCTCTGTAGGCAATGTTGTTGAAAAAGACTTCCAGCTCTTTGTCATTGTCAAAATCTGCAGCGATGACCGTGCGAATGGGGGACGGTGTGGCAAAGGCCTGTGTGGCAATATTCTATAGAGAACACAAGGGAAACAGGCATGTTTAGTTAGTGTTCTAGCACACATAACTGTTAGATACATCTGTTTGTTAAGTCCCTTTCAGTATGCTACCAGGATATCAAATATTAGCAATGCAAAGAATGTTTGATACTGACTCTAATCATCACCCAGTGGCAATGACGGTCCGGCATAGTGACACTATGGCAAGATTTGACAGGATCAATTAATAAAAATCAAATTATTTTTGTGAAGATTCCTGTCTTACCTTAAACTTCTGGTTGCTCCCCTGTAGATAGAGGCGGTGAGGGCCATTCCAGTTGCCATAGACAATGTCTGTCTTGCCGTCTCCGTTGAAGTCAGCCAAGGCCACCCCTCTGCCGTGCTGGTAGCTGTCCTCAACACCTGTGGGGACCCACAAACACAGAGCAAATTATTCTAAGAAACTTCTAAACACAACAGATATTTTTGTCACGCAAATTTTTGAATTTTGAAAATATTAAAAGATAGTGGAAAATTGATTTGCATTCTCTGTGTTTTGACTAACCTACTTTTTAGGCAACTTTGATGATCTGCTTCACTTTAATTATGAGCAATAAGGGCCAAGAAAGCATCCTGCATTCCCAAACAGTGCCCTATCATATATTTGTAAAGGATTTAATAGAGTCCTGTATCCATATTTGGATACACACACCTATCTTCTGTATTGATCACTCACCAGCTTGTCTGGCCATGTCAGTAAATGTTCCATCCCCCTTGTTCTGGAACAAGAAGTTGGGACCATGCTCATTGTCACAGAAGACATCAGATCTGGCCTCGTTTAAGATTGGCCCAACCACAACACCACGTCCACCTGCATAATACAGCAGAAATTAGTAGAGTCAATGTCAATGATAATCAATCAATAATGCAGGAATTTAAAAGGGGCTGACTTTGAAGAATCATTTATTTCAGACCATCTTTTGCTTATTTACTTCAAAATACTACAAAACATACTTCATACTTTACAAAATACAGTACAACTAAGACAAACTTAATACTTTACAAAAATATTACTAGTCTAGTATCTTGAAAGCATCAGATCGTATGGTGTGTGAGCACGCGAAACTCCCTTCCCTCCTTACCTGTGTACTTGTTGACCCCAGCCTGAGCTGCGACATCTGACAAGGCGATGATGCCTTTACTGAGATCACTGGCAGCCTCGTCCATCTCGATCAGTGCATGTGGGCCAACACTTCCGCTGGCGTAGTTAGCCACATACACTGAGTAGCGTCCTGTGCCCTAAAATCAAATGCATTTATTTATAGAGAAATGACTTAAAGCCAACAATGCAATCTCTATCCTTTACGAAAGTGAATGAAATATGACTATGAGTCATTCCCTTTTAAAAAATTTCTAGTGTCTAATGTACATGTTGACTGGTTTTATACAAACAAAGCTTCACCGATCCGCAGAAACAGGTTGGATGAGGAATCTAATTGATGACTGATTGGTAAATGGTTTGGTTTCTGTACCTTTCGGTCCACACATGCCACGGATCTGCCGGCCATCTTGTTGGCCACACCTCTGCGCAGGTTGAGGTCATCACTCAGGAGGTCCTCGAAGCGACCGTTACGGAACTTGAACAGCTTGTCTGAGTAACTTGCCTGACCTGTGAAGAACATGTATTTTAATGCATTTTGTGTCTCCGAAAAGGTGAGACAAAAACGTTGTTTGACAGTCTCTGACATGACATGAAAGTTGCCTACAATATAGAAAATGTATAATGGGTGGCATTCTCCCAGATCCAAAAAGTGCTTAGGGATGCCAACTCATGGAATTTAGCACTTTTTTGGACTTTTGGACCCCATATGCAAAAGTGAGACTACAGTACAAGACATGCTTAAACCTGACACAGACAGTAAGATTTCAACATTTATGCAAAAATCAGCCCTTTTAGCTTGGCATTTCGCTAAAATTTGCTTTATTCAAATGATTCAGCTTTTCATTTTTTGACATGATAATCATGTGGCAATGGGTGTGACCTGTCTTTGGCCCAGAGGGACATAGGTAGGCCTACCTGAGTAAGCATTGTTGGTGTTGAGGAAGTAGATCTCCTCCCGGCCATCCCCATCCACATCACATGCTGTCACACCAATGGCATTGCCCCGGGTGTCCCTCAGGGCATAGTAGGGGGAGTTGCTGTCATCCACGGCGATGTTTACAAGTTTCTTCTGGCTGTGATCGTACTTCAGTACCAGGTTGGGACCACTGTATCTACACGAGCAAGAAGTATACCGGTATGCTCAGATAAAAAAACAAACCACTTCAGTATTTGATCATTTCCAGGAATTGTTGGAACTCCTCTCAGTAACGATGATTCTATTTCACATCTCATCTTCCTTGAAAAGGAAAGACATTATAAAAGGGAAGAAAGAAAGAAAGAAAGAAAGAAAGAAAGAAAGAAAGAAAGAAATTGGACTTACCCTGCAACCACTACTTCCAGGTCTCCATCCCCATCCACATCTGTTACTGCCATCCCATAATTGAGCTGGGTCGGGTTATGGAACGCATCAGGGGGCAGCACAGACTTGGTAACTACAGAGAACATGGACTGTGCCTGGGACAGTCCATAGCTCAGACACATAAGGCACAACCATAGGCACTGCATCCTTGCCATCTGTTAAAATAATAATAATAATAAAAAAATACAAAGCAATTAATGCAAACATATGGCTACATTATAGTCCAAACTTACTTCATTCTCACAAATTCCCTGAATAAATGCATGCATATTTTTTATTTGCTTATTTTAACTGTAACATATGATCTAAATCTCCTATCTGAATTTTCAATGCACTCGTGCAATTTAGCCTCGCCTACTGACATAGCCTATGTATGAGAGAGTTATCTATAGCCTACAGATTTCAACCTAAACACATCTTTATCAAAGCCTATTTACAGTTGTAAATAGTTTCGAATAATTAGGCTGTTCTGAGAGTTCAATCTACTCACCTCGACTCACTGTAGATGTGTTTCTCCTGAGAAGAAACTCCTATATAATGTACCTCTTCTCACTTACACAACGAGAAATATAGAGGTTTACGCAAGTAGTTGTGTAAGAAAATGACCAATCACAGACGACATCCTTGAATATTGAACATCTAAACCAATCGACATCCAGGGTGAGTAGAGGGGGGTGTGAACAATGCGGCAGCACAAGCATTTGTTTTGCATAGCCACGCGTGGTAAGGGAAACACCCATCTCCACATTTATTCCAACATTCACCACCACATAGTTGGGAAAGCAAATAAAAGGATGCCTCTAATACAGTACACGAAATAAGCTGCCTGTCCAGATGACACCAAACTCTTGGTCCAAATGCCACGTAACATAGCTTTTAAAACTATACAACAAGTGTCAATTGCACAAAAACAATAAATGCAAAATATTCTCCTATAATTTCACTTAAAATTAATTGAAGAAATCAATGAAGGTGACTGACAGGTTGTTGTAATAAAACTAATTTGTGTTGAAAAGCGGTGGTCTGCCAGAGACACTGCACAATGATTCCCAAAATGCAACGCGATTTCATGACGTATGAAAAGGTTCCAAACCAAACATCCGGCTCAGTTTGTCATCTCTCGAAGAAGTCTTTCACTAGGTAAACAATCTTCACTTGAATTTGTTTACTGTGGCAAAGGTTGAAATGAACATGTAGCAGATTTCCTTGTGTCGTTGTGCTTTCTTGCACTAGATAGTCATGCACATCAGTCATGTTCAGTAACACGGGAGAATGATTAGCTTGCGAAGCGAAGCCGCTCGTCTATCTTTGAAATCAACGTTAGCCTGCTAACATTAGCCATTACACAATTTTAGCTTTTTGTATTGATTTAACCTTACTGTACAGCTGTTTGATTTTTGTCAGTGCCACTTTGTTTCTGATTGTCTGCTATGCTATACATGTTTATTTTTTTATACATTGGTTGTTGGTTGTCAAAAAGCTCTTTCTGAAACAGTACTCGCGGCTAACGTTACATTAACTAATAGCCTATCAGCATTAGAAGGACTCTAATATTAATTCTCAACCTGTCCTGGCCTGTTTGCACTGTCCCTTAGATTGTACCAAATTAGATTGCACTGTCCTTTAGATTGTACTAAAATGTATTACTTAACACACCTACTCATGACACCTCAGCTGACTTTCTCCTCCATCTTTCGCAGCAGATTAGACTATGGCTGATCACCAGCAAGAACAGCAAGGAGATTCTAAACCTGCTGAGCCACCACGTACCAAAAAACCAGACCAGGCTCTTTATATTCCTAAAAGGCAGAAGGAGGGAAGTGGCGGACAGGCTGGGGATGCCCAGGCACCTCAGAAGGCCCACGGGGCTGGGGACAAGAAAGGGAAGCCCAGGCCTCGGTACACAGACAAGGCCTGGAAGAACAACAAGAACAAGAAAGATAAGGGTGGAGGCAAACCAAAGACAGACGAGTCTTGCGTAAGTGGTGGAGACTCAACCACAAGTAGTGTCCAAAATGGAGAACAGAAGGACACGGAGAAAGAACACGTGGAGGGAACCAAAGCAGAGGAACAGAACAGCACACAAGTGGCGGCTAGCGGAGCGTCCACTGAGAGCAGTGATGCCGCAGACGCCAGCAACAGTGCAGGACAGTCGGACAGGTTGATGCCCTCTGACCCTAAGGCTTCAGGCCAGAAGGAGGAGAACAAGGAAGAGGAAGAGGAGGGTGAGGAGGAGGAGAGCTGGGACGCTTTGTTCAATGATGATGGAGAATGCCTGGACCCTCACTTGGTCGAGGAGGTACTGTTGTGCCTCTTACTTGTGCTTTTGAGTATTTAGTGGTTAAGCCTTACTCATTTGGGCAGCAATCGTTTACAGTATAGCTAGTTGGAATACAGCACAATTCTACAACTAACTCTTCACTCTACTCAAAAATACTTTCTACTTCATACTTCATAAATACCCTACCGTTTTACTGTCATCATGTCCCCCTGCCCAATACACCCTATGTCCTGCTGAGCACCATCAGCACCATGAACATCAGTATGACCTTTTTGCTGTGCACCCCTCACAGCTTGTTATAACAATGACTATTGCTGAATAGAGTGTCATAGTGACATGTCATAAATATGGGAACCCATTCACAGATTTATTGTATGTACCCCTAAAAATGATCCAGGTAGACAAGTGCCCCAGGTGATAACCATTGCTATATACTCCACATTGAACAGTTGGAGAAAGACAATGGTGGTGAAGTCAAATTTTGTGAGTGCTAACACTTTCTCCTGCACTCCTCTGTTTTCTTCCTTTTTAGATGGCAGAGAAGTCTGGACGGAAGAAAGAGTCAATTCAAGAGCCTCGCTTTAACTACTACAACTGGTCACCAGAGACGGAAGACATCGAGCTCAGGGAAGATGAGCTCTCGCACATCGTGGAGATCTACGACTTCCCGTCCGAATTCAAAACCGAGGACCTGATCCGCGCTTTCCACTCTTTTCAGTAAGTTCCCGTAAGGTTTGACTTCTTCCACTGTAGAAAATAAACTCTGAGGCAAGTGAACTAATGTCTCTCCTCTTCTGGCAAAAAGAGCCGTTTTAATCACAACTCAAAATGCTCATGCTCGTGTTTGGCTCATCTGTTAAACATCATCAGGCAAATGAGCCTGCCAACACACTTAAACTGAAAGAATGATAAGTCCTTTCTGGAATAACCCGTGCTGATGAGTTCCGGCCTGTTCCCAGAACAGTGTCTCCTAATGGGTTGTGCATGTTTTGTCTCCAGACAGAAAGGCTTTGACATCCAGTGGGTGGATGACACACATGCCTTGGGTCTATTCTCCAGTCCCATAGCAGGTAAGAACTGAGGATGTTGATACTTTTATCCGTAATAATAATAATTGTATAACTTGTATAACGTCTCTGATGATACTGTACTTGCCTATGGCTTTATTACGAGTTACATTGCATGGGGTCGGGAGGGAGAACTAGTACAAATTCCCTTTAAGAAGGTTTATGCAATTTTTTGCTGCTAAACATCAGGCCATTTCTTAATTTTCATAATTTTCTAAAATAAGACCCACTAAATTGAGCGGCCAAATTGTGATTTTAATTAAGATAATGTTTATAGGAGCATGCCCCAAATTGCATGTATACCCACTCTAAAAAAGATGAGCTAAATTAAGCTCTTGGTTACACGCACATACCCACACAGCTCCCTCTGTTTGGCCTGAGCTTGTCAGACGGTGTGCAGACCATTGTGGAGATTGTTCTGTGGGTCCACTCATAATGTTTTATTTAGTAAGCCTTCCTCTGAAATGCCACTGCCACTTAGGTTAACTAGTTGGGGGCCCACTTTAAGATACTTTAATTGCATTTTTGGAGTCCTTACTTGTACTCCATGTTTGGTGTGTCTTTGGCAGCTGTCTCCACATGTGGTCCCTTCCCAGAATGTGTGTTTATTTGTGACCCTGTTTAGAATGATGCCAGTCATGACTCCACTCATGTTGGGTGCCAGCAAACTGCTTTTTTCACCCCTGGCCAGTGGCCAATGATTTCAAAACTCCTAGTTATGTCACTGTACTACTTATGTCACTAAAACACTTACAGTATGCTATAGGAACTGCATATATAATGATGTTCCAATTTTTTTTTTTATGTTAAGTCAAGGTTTTTTTGTCTTTTTGTATGTAAACCATACAAAAAGACATTGAAGACAAGGGTACATACTTGAGGTGCACGAATGAGGTAAACATGCGGCCTCACAGAACGTTATCCCTCACATATCCTCTCTCTCTCTACAGCGCGGGATGCCCTAACGACACGGAACCCTCTGCTCAAGGTGAGGCCTCTGTCTAAAGCCTCGGCCGTCACCAAAGCCAAAGCCCGCAGCTGCTCAGGTAATCCTCCTTGCGTATGCTGGAGATGAGAGCATCTCATGCAGAAGGGACTTACAGTCCAGTGCTGGTGACGTTATGTTTTCATCAGACGTCCTAAAAGCAGAGTTGCTAGGCAACTATGTTGGTTGCCATGCAATTTCCCATGTCCAACTAACTAAGTTGTATGCAGTATGCTTTTGGGAAGCAGACGGCAGTATTGCTGTTGCCTGAATATTGATTCTATGGCCTTGATGTTGTTTGAAGTGAAATAATTTAGCAGTTTTATCCTGCTATCAACCGTATTAGTTAGGCCTGCATCTTCATGGAGATAATTTTGTGTCTTTTATTATTGAAACAAAGAAAAAGGGGGGGAAAAAGAAAACCCAACCAAAACCAATACTGCTTTGAAAACAAAAAGAAAGGGTTGAAAGCAAAAATCAAGGTTTCACAATTTTTTTATTTTGAAGTCTAACATCAACTGGGTTCTCATTTCGATTTCAAATCTGAAACTTAAGCTTTTTAAAGTAATGGCACATAGCTTTAGTGTTGTTTCTCACCAACTTCACATCTGTATTTTTCTCCATCTCTACCCCTTTTCTATCTCCAGACTACCTCCTCCCGGCCAAGGAGCGTCCCCAGACGAGCGCGGCCTTAGCCCGGAGACTGGTGATTGGGGCACTGGGCGTGCGGAGCCCACAGTCGCGAGAGGAGCGTGATGCTGAGAGGAAGAAGCTAAAGGATGCCAGAGGTGGGTATCTGCAGTGAATCTGCAGAGTCAGGCTGGGAGATAATCCAGTACCTCTTGTTTGACCAAAGGATTCATACTCTGTTTACTTGTGTGCAGGGCTGATAGTGTTCAGGTGCCATGCCTGATTTCAGGCGTAGCCTTCCAGCATGACTGTGGGGGAAAAAAGTTTCCCATGAGTTCCATTCAATTTATATAACATTGAAATATCTGGGATCGATAAATAATCGCAAACCATACTGTTCCAAGTTAATAGTACATCCGTGCATACTCATCAGTGTCTTCTAGTTGGAGATATTGAATTTTCCCATGGCCGAGTAGAGTTTTAAAAGTGTGTTGCAAGCTTAAAGCCCTGCCACCTGTGCCCACCTCCCTGATATGGAAAAAAGTTCAGGCTCAGGATTTTTTTCACTATCAACCATGTGTGTGTCGTAGGGCTGCAGCTAGTGATTATTTTTCCATAGTCTCTTCATCTGTCAATTATTCCATAGCCTACACTGTAATGCTTTGTCTGTGTGTCAAAGGGATTTTGGTTTACCGTCACAGAAGAGTCAGTAGTGGCCTTACTGTGTAAATGGACATCACCGCAATAAACAGAAAAGTGATTTTGTTTGTTTGTGCTTGTTATCAGCAGATCACAGAAAAGGCAGAAACACGGATGCTTCTTCCTTGCAGTTTGCAGTAGTGTTCCTTGTGGTGTTCTTCAGACTGAGGTCTTGCTTGCCTGTAACCAGCCGTTCACAGCTGTTGTTTCTGCCCTGTTTCCAGATCAAAAGCGCCTAGCGGCTCAACAGAGAGAAGACGCCTGGGAGGGGAAGTGAGCCAAGCAGAGCGGACAGGATATGACATCATGTGACACACTTCAAGTCTCCAGCGTTTCCTTCTCTCTGCCTTCCGGCCCTTCCACCACTTCATCCGAACTCTCACCCCACCCCACCCCACCTCCTCCACAGAACCAAGTCCAGGGAAGCTTCCTAAGCCACACTGCCCCCTACAGATACCCCACTGCCCCCTAAAGCTGCACCAGCTTCTGCACATGGAGCAAAGTGGTGAGAAGATCCCAGGCACACGGGCTTAATCCTCTCCAGGGGTCCGTTTCCCAAAAGCATACTTGCTAACCAGTTAATGGCAGTTGATGGCAATGAAAAATAGATTTGCAAACAACAAAACGTTAGCTAAGTTAGTTAGCAGCTATGTTTTTGGGAAACAGACTCCCAGATTTCCGCAAATTGAAGGGATGGCTGTATCCTCTGCTCCGTTCAGTGACGGTCCGGTGATGTTTCACAGGGTTTTTTTCATTTAGTGTGTTTACTATACTATTAGACTGACTGTTTCTAATTCTTATACGACTATTTTGGTAGGCAGATTGCTAAACTTGCTTTAGCAAGTCCTTATGGAAGTGTTTTCTCTTTCTCTGACGATTTCCTGTAACCTCTAAACCGGCAGCGTATTCCTTTGCTCAGATCTGTCGTCTGGTACAAATGCTGCCCGTTAACTTGTTTTTCCCTCACATTTGTATGAATAAGTTTTAACATTTGTCATGTTGACAAGGGCTACAATTCAGGTTTATTCATTTGGGTGGTCTCTCCCATCATGAATGTGCGCAACTAATGTTTTTATTCATGTTTTTCTTTTGTCAGACAGAAATCTGTTGTCTCAGTATACTTGAGTTGTGCTTGATGTAGCCAAGTGTATATGTAGTACATTTTGATTTCTCATACAAGTTGTCATCTGTCTTGCCAATTATTTGTACCAAATAACAGACCTGAAATATTAATATAATGCTCAATGGGAAGAAACAGGACAAAAACACTGTAAAAACCAGGGGCAGCTACAAGATTATTATTCTTATTTTTTATTTTGTAGTACCTCTGTTAAATGTTGTATTATTTGGTGTCCGTACTATTATTGTAGGTTGTATGCTGTTTTTAATGACTTTTTAAAATTTCTTTTGATGTTAGACTTTTTACTGGAACCAAATACACGGTATGGTTAAAAATCACACACCAAATGCAGTCTTTTTCTGTGCTTGCTTAAAGTGAGCAGAATAAAATACAAACCAAAAACTGATTTGTTTTCTTGAAAAAATTATTTCCATTCAAATTGTTACAGCAGGTGTAGTGCCAGGGAAAGACACGTATAAAAAAAAATATATATAAAGTTGCCAAATACAAATAGATTATTTATACCACGTGTGGCCAAACTTTTCTTTTCTTTCTTTTTACAATGCTGCCAAAGGAAAATATAGTATTAAATACAGTTTTAACCCGTTTCAACTGAAAAAGTGACTATTGTAGATAAGAAATCCAGCAGGGCCTCTAATGGTAGGCCAACTATCGACATCACACCAGTCGACTATTGAGGCCTACTATCTAACATCACACCAGTACTAAAACTGGGATTCATGGTGAACATACTGTAGGCTACTGTATCAGATTCATTTGACTTTGTGGTGGGCCGCATGAAAGAGCAGAGGGCCACAAACTGCTGATTTATACTATCTAGCGTTCAAAGCAGAGCAGGCAAACCCACATTAGATGCTAAAGCCCCCTCATGTTTGTCACTTACTATACCTTCTTTTTGATTGGATAATCACATGTGAAAATGGGCGAGGAAGGGATTCAGAGAAAGTATAGACACACACAACTCGAGCGAATTCAACAGTCGTTACGAATTGGTTTTGTAGCGAAATGTAACAGTTCCCATTCATCCCTATGGGTGACGTAGTAAACGTTTTGTAACGTTACGTCGTCTTGAAAACGCCACTCTTCTCTTCAATCATGTGAAACCTGTTCCAATCTTGGCCTTATTTCACAGCACATTTGAGGACTATAGGCTGATCTTGAACCTGGGTCTCTGAGGTCACAGAGTCTGATGATGGCAGGGTCATTGGCGCTGCCTCTTCACAACTGTTACCCCACTCTCACCTCTTTACCTGTTTACATTCATGCAATATATCATCATTTCACATTATTAAGGCATTTGAAGTTTTGATTATCTTTGGACAGCCATGGTACCAGTTAACCGTCCATGGCTGAAGTGCCCTTGAGCAAGGCACCTAACCCCTCTTTGTGCCCTCAAGCAAGGCTCAGTCCTAACCCCTTTCTGCACCCTTTAGCAAGGCTGAGTCCTAACCCCCTCACTGTACCTTTAAGCAAGTTTCCTAGGTTTCCAAGGTTCCTAACCCCTCACTGTGTCCATGGAGTTACAACAGTTGGCTGTCCAATGCTATGTTTTTTTTTTTTTTTTCCCCAACTCACTGTGTGCTGTCTGTGTCTCACTGACTTATAGATGGATTAAATGCCGAGATAGACAGGATAAAAGAATGTAATACTCATCTCTCCCATGCCTTAGAGGCAAATATACTGGTGCAATGATACATCAATTATAATCTTTGGGTTTATTTCATTTATTATTAATCATTTCATTAAACACTTAAATTCAGTTCCTCAACATGAAATTGCAGTGCTGACGGGGGAAAACAAAACCACCCTTCATTACCAGTCATCATAAATGAAATCAAATTAAAAACAATAAAATGATCCTAAATAAAAAATAATGAGAAACCTGTACATCCCCCTTATATTCTCATTCACAATCTCCATATGGAAATCCTTTTCCAGTGTTAAAAATTGAAATTAATAATAGGAAAAGCCTACAAATAAAAACAAATAAATAAATATAAACAAAACTAATTGGCATCCCATTCCCATCACATACAGTATTAACATACCAAAGTGGCCATTTTTATTTTTTTTATTTTTATCTTTCTCAGATCAAAACGTTGTGATCTGTGTTAAGCATTGCACTTCTAATAATAGACTTCGCAAATAGTATTTTACATATATTTATACAGTGTGTACTCAAGACCACCGTTAAGAAGACCTACAGTACAGTACTGTACTCCGTCCTCTCGGCATAAACGAGTTGTTAAATGAATGAGAAGAGGATTAATTTATGCGGTCCTACAGAAATGTAATGACTCTGGGATCATGAAGCTTGAGTCCTGGGCCCAGTCACGGCGCTCCGTAAGTGGACATGTGCAATTCCAATAAAAGGCGTCCTCCCTCCGCAGAGGGGTTACAAAAAGCAATGGTTGCCTTCAAGGCCAATCGTAAATCTGACACAAAAACACAGTTGGCAGATCAAGATGTACATCTACATAAGATAAGCAGACACACACACACACACACACACACACACACACACACACACACACACACACACACACACACACACAGCAGACACCTCTGCAAACATTCTATGCAAACAAAGACATAAAAAAAAAAAAAAAACAATAAAAGCACTGGAAATGTATATTTTCTCTTGAGAGGGTCCACAGTTATCCATTTGCCCAGATGCTCAACACACACAACATGCACAAAACCTAATGATCCGCTAAGGGTGTGCACCAACATGCCCACCCATTCACTCAACTTATTCACACACTCGCTCACACTCTACCAAACACACACCCACAGCAGATACACTATGGCCCCATTCTCTGTCTTATCACTCCCCACATTCTACCAGTCTGCTCCTATATTCTCTTCTTTCTTTCAGATTTCCCCCCCTCTCCCCTACCTCCATAAGTGGTTACTTCCAACTCTTCTCCCCTACGTCCTTGACTAGTTATCTCCGATCCCTCTCCCCTACCGCCTAAACTACTAGTTACTTCCTCCTCCTCTCCCCAACCGCCTAAACTACTAGTTACTTCCTCCTCCCTCTCCCCTACGTCCTTGACTAGTTACCTCCTCCCCCTCTTCCTTCGTCCATCTCCCCTACATTTCCTCTCCTCTCTCTTGTGCCACCCCTACATTTCCAGTTAACTCCAAACTTAAGCCCATCCAAAATACCATTTCAACATCATTTCTCCAACATTACTAAAGTACTTCTATGTATCCATATGAAAGTACATTGTTGTGTCCCCTATTTTGAACGCTACACTTCCTAACCCATGCCACAATTCCGACAAATGAGGACACGGGCAGTTGGAATCTTTCCCTACTTTGCACATCCACATCTTCCCCTTTTAAAGGGATCGTTTCTTACAACAGCTCTATGCGATGTGACCATAACATAATGTACTGTTTTCTTCCACACTGGCCATTTCAAAGGGATTAATGAATGAACTATTAATATTGGACCATGTGTACATGTACGTATGTATGTAAGTTCCACAGACCACATGTACAGTAAGTTCTATTATAGTCACAGTATGGCAAATAAATTAAGACATCACATGCAGATGAGAACGCTTACATTCAAAATCTTTTTAGTTTTTTTGAGCACCCTACCACACATACGCACACGCACACGCACACACAAACACATACACACACACTCCTCTTCCTGGGCAGTTTCAGAGGAAACATTGAGAAAAGGAGTGTCAGAAATGGAAGGTTAAATGAATGGATGAATAGTGTTCATTTATTGGACCACAGTGTCATCAGACCGACTCACTCCGACTGTCGTTCAGTGGTTCTGGGGGTTGAAGGAGGACCACACACACGCACACACACTGCCTTCCAAGACTTCCCTCTCTTCAAAGGGTCTTTAAAGTACATGTACACTCCTCACTTCCTCTTTCCCCCCACGAGTCCAAAGTATGGAGGGGGGAATTATATCTTTGGTTCTCCTCTGTCTTATGTACAGAGAAAGGGGTCACTTTCCAAGATCAGGGGTAAAGGGGTCAAGCCCTTTCACCCCAGCAAGATTTGACCCTTGAACTTCCGAACCTTCTCAGCACCTGGGGTGGGTCAGCTGAGGTCAACAGTCGGAGACCTCGGAGCAGGTGTTGGAATCCCCAGGCGTTTTCCTGCGCTGCCGGACGGACTTCTCCTCATCCTGGGACACATCCTATGCCAAGGACAGAGAGGGGAAGAAGAAGGAGGACAGTTGTCAGCATTGATTGATTCACCTGTCAATCAACCTGTTGTTTCACATTTCCAGCACTGGCAGTAGGTATGGGAACGAGTAAAATTTGGTGCGCATGTGTGGCTATTTTTTTAGCACTCAGAAAGAAAAATAAAATTCTGCACACTGATACACTTTTTGGTCCAGCCTGAACTCATGCGATTTGCATGCTTTTCATTGTGTGTGAGTGTGAGTGTGAGTGTGAGTGTGAGAGAGAGAGAGAGAGAGAGAGAGAGAGAGAGAGAGAGAGAGAGAGAGAGAGAGAGAGAGAGAGTGTGTGTGTGTGTGTGCCTTACCGCCTGGAACACTCCGTTGGGACCCCACTCGCCGGGAGAGTGGTCCTCGGGGTCGTCGGCTTCGTCTTCCTCCTCCTCGCCCTCTTCCTCCCGCACCGTGTCCATGCCGTCCTCCTCGTACTCCGTCAGGCAGTCAGACTCCTCCGCTGGCATAGAGATATATACAAATACATCAACCAAAACTACCCATTTACAATGGACACAAGCTCATTAAAAAAAAAAAAAAAAAAGGTTATGGTTGGACATGTCATTACTTCACCAATTGCTATATCAATTTTATATATGAATATTTTATTTTTGCTTAAATTTTTCACAGCACCCTATTTCTAATACTCGTAATAATATTTCCAATAATAAAATCAAATCTTACCATCAGCAGCTACAAAGCCCTGGACTGGTTCAATCCGGGACACAATCTCAGCCAGGTCTGTGAAGTCGGCTCCTGTGCATGTGCAGGACTAGAGAAGAGGGAAAAAGCAAACATTACTGTACGTTCAGACCGCAAGCGATTCAGGCGACACGGGCGACGGAAGTAATTGACTTTGTATGGAGACAGGAGATTTTGGCGACAAAAGCAGCAGGTGTGGTGGGCGACTTGGGCGATGAAAGAAAGTTAAACTTCGGTTGACTTTATGTAATGAGCGGAGAGGAGGGGATGCTCACATCGGTCTTCTTGCTGTCGTTGTAGTCGGCTGAGCGGTGGTCTTTCAGCATGTTCTCGATAAGGTCGCCTCGAGCCCAGCCAGTGAAGAGCAACTTGCCATGCTGAAACCCCACGTCCTGCACAAATGCACACATATATTAATAACGTTAGGCTAATAATCTCAAATGTAAATGTATATGTAAAGAATATAATTTCCAAGATTGGATAATGAATTAAAAAAACATGCACACATGCACTTACACACACACGCACGCGCACTTACACACACACACACACACACACACACACACACACACACACACACACAAAAACATAAACATAAATAATAAGAAATAAACAAATATGTAGAACAATGTCATTATTAACTTTATAACACATAGACAATACACAATAGAATCTTAACGCCCATGAATACTTTGGCAACAGGTATTAGAAACCACACCACCAACTAATACAGAGCAGGAGTTAAATGTAAACTTGGTGACACTCACATAGATCTCGTCGAACTTGCCGAAGTCCATGGTCTTGAAGCGGTCGATGGGCGGCCGGATGTACTCGCAGTAGGCACTCTTCTTCACCAACTCCAGCTGCCGAACACACGAGACGTATGCAAGCCTCGACTGGATCTCAGCCATGTCAGGGACCTAGGCAAAACCAGAGGGCCATAATTGTCAGGTTTCACTCCAAAATAAGGAGAACCATCCTGATATGTCTACGTATCACATATTGACTTTCTGCCGAATTCTACTGCTTCATGCTACTGCAGTATACTAATAATATGACATACAGTAAAACTTTTAAGCATTCTAGCCCTGGCTTTCCATTCATGGAAATAGAGCTCCTCCCGGAAAGACGGGAAAAGTCTTTTTTTCCATTTCATTCACTCGATCAACCGGCCGATCTTAACACCCCTATCCAATCAAAGCCCCTTTCATTCTGTATTCCTTGTGACCAATAAGAAGTCTTGCTTGTGCTTTTAATCAGTCTGGCCAACTTTGACGTCTCCACTTCCTACTGTAATGGTTTGATGACAAGGACTTGTGCCAAAGACTGTGATTATATGTCCAAGGTCACAATTGTTCTATACATCAATTAAACCTGTTTTCAGTCCTACCTTGCTTACTCTTTACAGTAGAATTATACAGCATCAAGGCCAGAAGTTGAATTTGGTGTATTGCTCGAAAACATATTAATGTCGTTTTTGTTGCTGGGTCACCTTGACTTTTTCTGCCCAGGGGTTGATACGTTTCCACAGCAACCAGAATCCTGAGAGGCTGTCGCCATAGTTGCAGAGGTCGGTCTCATCTTGGCTGCCCACATCAATGGCGATGACCGTCTTGGCCCCAAGCGTCCTGGCGATGTCGGCTGTAGGACGTGAGACGTTGCACACGGACAAACGGACGCACAAAACACAGGCACGTCCCGCAGGAGTAATGGATGTGTTTGTGGGAGAAACCAGATTGGTGTTATCATTGAGCAATTCACAAAAAAAAGTGCGCCGTCACACTGCTTTGCCACATTTGACATCCAACTGCATCTTCTAAATTGCAAAAATTTGCCAATCTGCCAATTTCCTCTGATCAACATAAACATATACTGATATTAAAAATTACTGCTTAACAAAAACTGATACAGATTTTGGAAAACTTTGAAAGCGCAGGGATGAATGTGACAATGCAGTGCAATAGTCTGCCTTTATGTACACTAATTACTTGATTGAGGTTCACAGGAGATATCTGATGTGATGACAGCCCACTGTATCTGCCAAAGCAGGAGAGAATTGGACCTGGGTCATAACTACCTAAGTATTAAAGAGCTGTACCAATGCAGAATTATCTATTGGGCCATTTGGTCTTGCCGTTACTATCTAATAAGTGTCTACACTTCTGAGAGGCTTTGGTAAGTCAAGCTGGGGTCATACTCATGCAGATATCTCCAAGAAAGTGCAACCATGCCGCACAACAACACTGTATCTTAGTGTGATTTCTGTGCTTTTTATGAACATAAATACTGTTTATATTCACAATATTTTTCTATTTTTCTGTGAGGCATGGTTTGAATTTCATCCATTTGAGAATTTACTAAATTAATATACAGTAATGATAAACCCAGGACAGACGCAACAAGTGATACAACTGAAAGAAAGGGAGTTTTTTTTCTGTATGCTATAAAGCCATAAATAAAAAAAACTAAAGCAAGGATTAATGTACTTGTACCTATTTTGAGAATTGAACTTTCTGGATTATATGTAATCTGTTGTATGTTTATATCATGCAGAAAAAAATCCAGATGTTTTCAGCCGTCTCTCCAGTTGCAATATAACAATTATGGGTATGTTAGTGAATCCACCTCAAAAATAGCAAAGCCCCTTGGTTATAATTGGTCCTAATTGGGCTGTTGGTCACAGAGCATGTGATTACATTTCAACTGGATAGAGACTCTCTTTGGTCTGGTGTGGGACCCAAATGAAAGGAATCAAGGAAGTTTATCAACAACCAGATGCTTCTAGTGTCAATAGGCCTCATTCATTCACAACCTTAACAAAGAAATCAGTTCGTAAATGCCACTTATGCAGCTTATGCAGACTTGTTTGTGCCACTAAATGGTTGCTGCATTTAAATCAGATCTGTAGTTGTAAATATTCTTAATTAAATTTTATAAAATTTTATCTTTTAATTGGAGACCTTAACAACAAATCTAAGGCTTTTTTAGGAAGGTATTTCTGAACGAGGCCTATTGATTCCAGATGCCTTCTCAAAAGACCCAGTTCTTGATCAAACACCAGACAGTGATTTTAATCCAAATTTCTCCCGGTCATCAGGACTCCTGGGCAGGCTAGCACTGTCCCTCAGGCTCGCCTAATATGTGAAAACACTGACAAACTGGGACACTATTCTTGTCTCTGTGTACTTCTTTTGTGTATTGCCTTTTCCATCTGATTACCATTGCTAATCAAATTCAATTCAACCATCTTTTGTGTTCACTTTTGATCAAGTGCATCAGATTGTATAAAATCTTCAAACCCTGGTTTCAAGGTTTCATAAAATGGTTCAAACCCAAAAGGGACTCTAAAAATGTCTCTTAAATCTTATGCCATTTGTTTCCTACATAAATGCTAATATACTCTCTGCAAAGAAAGAAGTGAGGCAGGATCACTCAGCTCAGAAGGAAAAGGCAGTACTACACTTTCTACCCTCTTTCTCCTCATGGGCACATAGCGCACATACTTACCTGCTTTAGAATCTCGCTTGAACCTTTTCCGTCACCCTTTATGCTTTTGTTTGCTACCTTGTTGAAGTGAACAAAAGAATTTGGAACAACATAGACGAACGAGAATGTAAATGCAAAAGAGCATTAGCTTCATTTGAGTCAATGTCACCAAAATCCTTCCAAAATCGAAAGTAAGATTAGTGGTGCCATAGACTCAATGTAAACTGTGTTTGGGTCTATGTTGTGCCAAATTCCTTCCTTCTCTTCTCTTCTACCCATCTTCTATCTATATAGCAATCAGCTCGTACAACAGCGCTATGACTGAATGATGGCGAACTATCACTAAGATCTAACACACTCTTCCCCTACGTTCTTCCCTTTTGGGGACCCCCCCTCCCTGGTCTCCTCCATCTCTGGGGCACGCAAGAGGGTCGACGCTGGAGGGGGGGTGGTGGTGGTGGTGGTGGTGGGGTGTCGGAGTGGTGGTGGAGTTGGGGAGTGGGTCGGTCACAGCAGCCAACCCGTACTTGCCTGGGAGGTTGTTGATGTAGCCACCATCCATGAGCAAGTTGCCGTCTTTGGGGTCGCAAAGGGGCGGCAGGTACCCCGAGAGGGTCATGCTCGCCCGCACATAGCGCCACAGAGAGCCTGGCACACCGGAGGGGGGAGGAGGAGCAGGAGGAGGAGGAGGAGGAGGAGGATAACATCTCAATATCGTCTTAAAAACGCATTCGAATAACGGTGAACCGCAAAAACCTTGTCGACTCGATTGATTAGCAAACTGCACTGCAACAGCATAGCAAGGGTGACGACCCATCGCTAGCAGGCGCAGGGAACGGAAAAGGTTGGGGTGGAAAAGGGCAACACAGCTTGAACACTCTAGAACGGTCGACCCAAGGATGGAGCAAAGCCTTTGGTCCAGCCTACCTAATGACCCTTCACCACACCCCTTAACCAAAGCCCCACAGCAGCTTGCATTGTTGTGTACAATACATACAAGGTGCAAGGGAGAGTGGAACAGGGATTGGGAGTGGGGCCACAAGGTAGACCCATCCCCAAAATTGTCCCCAAGAAAATCTCTGGCGTTCTGGCACAATGGGATAACTACAGAACCTGTTCAGCAGAATCTACCTATATTTTTGCTGTTCATATGAAGTCAAGAATGCTTTGCTTCAAATTTAACATGGCACTTAACAACTCTCACATAAAATCTAACACTAACTATGTTAGCTGTAGAAATCTATGGCCAGAGGAAGCCAGAGGATCTTTAGAGACAGACTTTGGAGATCCGTCAGTGAACACATTTGTTTGGGGTGGGGCAGCCAGCCAATCCTGACCTGTGCTACCAGGCATAGCCAGCAGGTGGCAGCAGCAGCAGCAGGGCAAGGAGAGTGCTGGCTACAGCATGGATTGGAAGGAGAAGGAGCACCATATATCAAACAAGAGAGACAGAGAGAGCGAGGCGGTGTGTCTGTATGTGTGTGTGTATGTATGACAATGTTTTTTGGGGGGTGTGGGGTGAATGACATGGGGGAGGAGCAACACAGATCACCAATTAGGCAGGGGCGAAGGTGAATGATTCAGACACCGAATCAAGTCAAACAAGCCTGAGAACAGACTCGTCAGTCAGCCATTTTGATTTCTGAAAGGGGGGTGGTGGTGAGGGGAGGGTCTGAAAGCATTATATCATCAACATATATGAACTTGTGGTTCATATAGGATCCAGAACACTGACCCAAGCTGATAGGTGCCCAGTAGGTACCCAACCCAATTTGACCCAACTTGGGTCAACCCTTCATAGCTTGAGATTGAGATGCTGACAGAATGACATGCGCACATACACACAAGAGAGGCAGAGTCAGCGTGCTAGCCCAGCACTCAGCAAAGCTCCAGCCACATTGAAAGTGCTTGCGTGTGCAACAGAGGAGAGTGGGGGAAACAAACAAACAAATAAATAAACAAGCAAACAAAACAAATAAAAGATACAAAAATAAAAATGGAAGACCATGAAAACACCACAGCCGGAAAGCCACATGAAGAAAAGACAACAGTAACACAAAAATAAGAAATTTTTGACCAAAAATTAATAAAACATAAATGAATAAGTAAATAAATAAATAAACAAAGAAAACAAATAAACTGATCTTTCTGCCATCCTGCTTGTAAACTAATTTAACTATGCAATTCCTTAATTCTTCAAACAACAAACTACCTGCCTAACCACTTGCAACACCAAATCAAACAACTGATGTCTCTAAAAAAATAACGAAGCTAAACACTTCAGAGGAGCATTCACAAAGGCCCATCACGGAATGAATATTGACCCTCATTCCATCCTAACCAGAAGTTATGCGCATGCAGAGACATTAGGAAATCAACATTTGATGGGTATGCCAAACCTTCCTAAAACTTCAGATAGTATATAGGAAAAGTTGTGGATGATGCATACATCTAAAAAAATCAGCCAATGTTCACTTTCAGGAAGTTCAGGAAGTCAATATGGATGCACAAGTATATGGGTGCATATATACTGTGCTGGTTGAGTAACAGGGAAAGGAGGAGGTGGAAAAGAAAGCTCTGTTCTCCAAACCAAAGGTGGAGAGAGCTCATGCATATTCGACCCAGGGGTGAGGACCTGCTGCCTACAGCCAAATACCACTGTTGTTCTGGATGGAGAAATTGCGCTGGGATCTCTCAAACGGTAAATTGGCCAGTCAATTGATGAGTGATTCAATTACATAATTAAATAATTATCAATAATAAACAATAATAAAAAAAAACATTTTGCTGTTTAAATTTTAAGGCCAATTTACACCAATGGGAGCCATAAAAAACAAGCAGCTGTGGAAGGGTAGAAAGGGGTTGAAAATCCAGACCTCCTTTCTGCTCTGTCCATCTTTTGGGTACTGTCTGGCATTGTTTTGCCTTGCCTTGCTGATTCCTTCCAAGCCATGAGGTTCCCAATATGTGAGCAGTCAGGGACAAGGGAAGGGTTGGTTAGGAGGAAACGTCGGGACGAAGGGAAAGGGTAACCGAGTGGTTGACTGCCGCCAGAGGGAACTACCATTTGATTTTTTGTTTGTTTGTTGTTTGAGGGATTGGAAGTCGGAAAATATTGTGTGGGTGGTGGTTGTTGTTTTTGTTTTTTTTGTTGTTGTGGTTGTGTTGAAAGGGGAGGGAGGTTGGTTGGGCAAAGCTCTGACCTGGGACATTGTTTACATAGCAACCATCCACAAGCAGGTGACCATCCTTAGGGTCGCAGAGAGGAGGTAAATAGGGGGTGTAGGACGCACTGGCTCTAACATAGCGCCAGACTGAGCCTGTCAAATGAAGATGGAGAGTAAATCAAAATGGACCATTGCAGCCCAGCCCCCCAACATAGGATATAGAATGAGAGAGAATGAGAGAGGAGAGGAGAGGAGAGGAGAGGAGAGAGAGAGAGAGAGAGAGAGAGAGAGAGAGAGAGAGAGAGAGAGAGAGAGAGAGAGAGCTTGCAGAAAGGAGTTGAAAGACAGGAGGAGGAGACAGGGATGGGAACAGAACTGACAAATAAGGGAAGGAAGAAAAAAGACAAAGAAAGAAAGAACAGACAAAGAAAAGAATGAAAGAAAGTGACACAAACAGATTGAGAGGAGCAGAGGGAGAGAGCAAGGAGTGGGAGAAAGTGAAAGATGAGTTGAACAAGATGACACAAAGGGAGGGAACAGGCAGGAATCAGTCAAGAGACAGAGTGGAGGAGATGAAAACACCTGACAGACAGCAGACAGATGAGGTGAAGGTGAGAGTCAACAACACTAAAGAATGCTCCCAAGGGAGAAACCCCTGTTTCAATCAATTAACCAAGACTAGTAGGTCAACTAAACAGAGTGAATCAGTCATGCTAACTTTAGCTAAGCTAACTGCTACTCACGGTGAACCACCCTGGATGCATCTGAACCGTCTATGGCAAGTAAACAAAACTACTTCTTTCTGTCTCTTTTCAACTGGTTTTCAAACTACACTCAAACATATCTCTGTGGGTTTAGTCAAGGCTTATTTCAGTTTGCTTAGCAAGGATTAGCATTAGCATTATGTGCTTGTTAGCAAAAGATGACAGAGTGGTATAAGCAACTAAAAACAAGAGAGCTCATGAAGTAGCTGCAGAAAGCAAACACACGCACACACTAAGAAAGAGAGGAGGAGAACATGGATTTAAGAAAGAGAGAATTTTAGAGGGGGGGTGGGGGAGACAGAGCTGTTGGTCAGGCCAAGTTGGAAAAAAAAGAAAAACACGCAAGGAGGTTCTGTACTATTAGGTTGTTCACCTTCTAAACAGGCATGACATAAAGGGCTATTTCAGGTCTGTGTTACCACCAAGACCCATGATGAGTTCAGAATGACCAACGTCAAACCCTCCTTGCAATGTGTGCTTAAAAAGACTGCAAGCTAAGAAAGAGCTTATCTAGCCGAAGAAGAAGAAGAAGAAGAGAAAACACCAGACCAAAAAGAAAAGAAATAGACTGGGAAGATTTTGAAGCAAAGTGGGGGCAGAAAGTAGCAGAGAGAATGTTCTGGATCCTAGTGATGTCGCTTGACAACCACTGAGAGGAAATAGGAAATTAAAGGCTTCTACAGCAAGCATCAAGAGAGCTAGCAGGAAGGCATTGCAGGATACATGACAGGCACTTTATACTAAGGCGCCATCTTAAAGAGCCAGTCAGCAAAAGCCAGTGGAGATAATCTTTAATGGTGATTATGTAACAGTAATGTTTGAGATTTTTAAGGGAAAAATGCTTCTTCTTTCCCACCATCACAGATTGAAAGGGGATGCAAAAGAATCAGGCAAAGGGCAAATGTACGGTGTCACTGGGATGTGGTGTGGAAGTGTGTAAATGATGGAGGATGTCCATGCTAGATGGGAACAAGTGTTGTAAATGAAGTAAAAAGAGACAGCTGTGGAGATGGTATGAATGGCACAGAGTTTGTGATGTTTGATGAAATGCAAATCATGGCCGGGAAAGAGGGAAGGAAAGAGAGAGAGACGGAGGCAAGACGGATAGAGAAAAAACGAGAAAGGAAAATAGAGGTGTGGGAAGGAGGGGGGTTGTAAGCTTGGCCCCAAAGTTAGTCAGGACATGCCAGGTGCACAGTCACAGGCACTGCACTTAAGTAGAGGAAAGAGGACTGGACCCCCAACCAAAGATACCCCAAAGCCAGCAGATATCAATTGAAATGACAATTGAAATGGAATTGAATTGTTGTATTTGATACTACAAAAAATAAAATTGAGTTGAATTGTATATATTTACCAACAATTCACCAGTAGACAGTGGAAGGTGTGCTTTTTGAAAATTTTTGAAAAATTAAGGCAATTTGTCCTTTGGATGTACTGTGGCGTGCTGGATTTGGGGTGGCAGCTCCAAAGGTGTGCAATGCAAACCCTCAGAGCTGAGACACTATATGAGCAAGGTAAGCAGGATCAACCGCAAACACACATAAAACACACACAAAATTACTGCAGGGTTAAGAAAGGAGCAAAGTGCTTCTCAAACAAACCAAACATCAAACATTCAAGACGGTCAATCAATCGATCAGTCAATCAATCAATCCAAAAATCAATCAGTTTGTCAGTCAATGCACATTACATGAGTGATGGTGACAGTCAAGCATGGGTGGATATTCATACAGTGATGCATTGCACACTACAAATGCAACTAAACCCCCAAGAAATGCAAGACACCCCCCATCCCCCACCCCAAACTCACCCCCTTAGCCATACCCCAAGTTTATATACATTGGGAAAAACACATTAAGAAATGCATGCAAAATTGGACTGGTCTACTTCTATTTCTAATGGAATGGTAGGACCTTAAAGGTTCCAAGTGAAAGTTGTAAGCAAGTAGGCAGTATATCTACATTAAAACCACAGACTACAAATCTGTCCAAATGAATAATAATAAAAAGACTTTATGTTTCATTCTTTCCAATCAAGTAGTATTGAATTGCTTTTCAAGATGCTCATTACTGGTTTATAATGGTTACTTGCATTAGTTCTCTGTCATCACAAGCATAGGCAAGTTGATCATCTTTATACAAGTATGGTTAAATTTGACTTGATATTGTCTGACTGAACCTCGACTCAAAACCTGCACTGCCTGGCCTCATGCAAGCCATCTTCACATGCTGCACTAGGCTGGTGTCAGTAAGCTACTCAGCTCAACTTTTGTAAGGGCGTCGGCCAATCTTTTAAAGGTGCCAACAGTCTACCTGTCCTCTTTTGCCCTGCCAATAACCAGGTTAATGCTAGTTTCATCTCAACGCTCTAATATTTGCTATGACACCTGACCAAATACAAAGCAAAAAGGTGCTGGACGCTATGCCCATTTCCAACTCTTATCAACCAGTTTAGGCTTCTGCATTAACCTCATCTCATTACAAAGGCCTAGTTAAGTGGGCCCGTGTTTGTTGTCAAAACGTTTCCAGACACTGGGGCTGTCCTTATTCTGAAGCTGAGAAAAAGAACAGCATTTATCAAAATTCCTTTAAGCACACCAGGCCTCATTGGCTTCTGGTTGTTCAAGACATGCTTTTGATTTAATCAGAGATAGCCAGCGGTTATAAAAAAAAGGCCTAATCATTATAAGTCTTAAGCAAACATTTACACAAAGCCTTTACACAAAGCTCCTTTGGAGAAAAAAGGTGTTTTTATGGCAGGAAGCAGCCTCAAATCACTGTGAGTTGATAAGAGCAGGAAAGGAAGCAGCACTCAATACTAAAGAGCTAAATAAATCAACAATGCTGTTTACCCACTAAATAAACAGCAACAAAGAACTAAACAAGACTAGCAAATAAACAAGGATTTGGGGGGCAGGATTTGGGGGGACTAAGGAGAGACTGCAGTCAGTCATTCATCACTCACCGTCCTGATGGACCCGCATGGCAGAGGCGGTGATGTCCGTGGTCACGTTGAAGTAGGGCAGCCACAGGTCCTATGGAGGGGAAGGGAGGGGAGATGAGGTGATTTGAGAAAAGGGAGAGAAAGAAATCTTGTGAGAAAAGTTTTAAGTTAAGGGCACAACAACATTGACGTGAGTTGAAGCAAGTTCAAGAGTTGTGATGTAATCCTTTTTTATGAAAATACACAGAGAGCGGTGATGATCTGTTTATAAACACTAATTAATGAATAAAAAGTTCAGTATAAAATAGAAGAAATACAGTTGGAAGTCTGTGGCGCACTCTTTTTGGGGTGACTGGATTGTTTTAAAACTAGGACATGACTCTGGCTTTTAGAAGGTGCTAGGAGTAGTTTGATTCTCACAAAGCATCTCTCACCTCAATCTGCTTGTCCTCGAACACTTTGGAGATACTGGTGTTGAAGGCAGACCCCGAGAACATGGAAGTGATGGGATAAGTCAGATCCAGCACGGTTTTGAACACAGAGTTCATGGCCTAGAGGGGAACAAGAGTCAGTACAAAGTGAGTTTCAGGCACTTTTAAGAGAGAGGCATCCTTCCTGGTCTGTGTACATAAATCAGTACGTCAGGGTTGGTTTCTGGTTATCGACAACAGTTACCAGTAGAATGCTCAGACGTTCAAAGATAGCTTTAAGAAGAAATCCTGTGAGAACCAGTTAATATTCCGTTAATATTCCTGTTTGACATTGCTGATAGCTGGTGGTAGCTATGACAAAAAGAAAATTGGGTGCAATGTAGATTCAATTTGCTCCATTTTGCAACAATTTTTCTTATTCTCATGGCTACCAACAGCTCTCAGCAATGTCAAACAGCAGAAATACTGATTTATTCACAAGGGTTTCTCCTTTAACAGGTTTCTCCTATAAATAAAGCACTATACGAACCCTGACTTGCTTTGGTGGCAGGATGATGTATTATGGGACTATGGGATGCTTTTAATCACTTACCTTGGACCATTCTCGCGCTCGTTGTTTGACTCGCACAGCGCTGCGTTCTTCTGCGTACAAGGCACCGATGAATGAGCCGATGGAAGTGCCACCCACGATGTCGATAGGGATCCCCGCTTCCTCCATGGCTTTGATGACACCCACGTGTGAGCAACCTCTGTGGAATTTACACAATTCCAAGATTCATATAAGGCTTCACAGTCTAACACGGAATGACAGAAAACCCTAAGTTTCCTAAGTTTAGTCTGAAGTTTTAAGTGCTAGTGGAAAGTTAATAATAATAATAATAATAATAATAAAAAAACTTTTTGTCTGTGCATTATTGACGTGGGTGGGAAAGATTTTGAGGCTTTCTATTTAACCCACTGGAAAAATCAATATCAAAAAACCTAAATCAATATAATTAAACACAATATTTTCTGTGTTTTTACAAACGACAATTTTTTATGAACATGGGAGGACCACAATCTCCCATCATAGATTATACAGTACATATTATATAATACAGAAGAATACTGGATAAAACAGCCGAAAGATCCAAGTTGAGTTAAGATTTGAGATAAAGTGGGAGAGCTGCTGAAACACTGTAGTGATGGACTCTACTTATTCTCACCTGGCTCCCCCTCCTCCCAGCACCAGTGCAATGCTGTTCCCCGTCAGCACTCGCGCCAGACGAGAGAAATCACTGTGGCGGTCCGCTGTCTTCTCAAACACCTTCTCGTACACTTCTCTCTGCACACACATACACATACAGAAGCGCGCGGACACACACACACACACACACACACACACACACACACACACACACACACACACACACACACACTTTCACGATTCCATTTAGAGATTACCATAATTCCCTAATACACAATATTTTAACATTCCACAATGGCCATTTTCTTTCAAACTTAACAAGACTATTCTGTCAATTTCTCTGAGACAATACCTGCTCTTACTTTCAGCTCCGTACACCTGTTTTACCAACCTTTACCATTAGACTAATGCTTTTCCCCTTCTAGAAGGAACAAGACTTGCCTTCTTTAACCCAAGGAGCAAAGTTTGATGATGTGAAGTCTCACCTGGCTGTCTGTAGTATCTCCAGAGCATGTCCCTGTCTCACTACTGCTCTCAGTGGCTCTCCTCCTCTCCCTGACTCTCAGTAATGCCTGCGTCACCACCATGTACAGTACCACATCAAAGAGCATTCTTTCATCATTCATCTCGGACTCCTCGGCTTACTTGAGGCATATTCCACATTATTTCACATTACCTGACTTTTATCAAGCAGCTAGCGATGCACTCGGAGTTAAAAGCACCCGTTGCAGTTCAACCCAAACATGCATTGATACAGCCAGGTAAGGTTGAATTCACCTATGATCATAGACAACATTGGCTAACCTTGATGATCACTGTCAAGGGACACACTGAATTGCTTGCCATTACCTGGCTCATGGACTTTGATTAGCTAGCTGTTTACCTTTTAAAAAACAGTGTACATCAACAGACCCCTAAAATGTTTGCTACTGGCCTATAAAGGCCCCAAAGTGATAAAATAGGCAGCTAGCTAACTGCCTGATAAAACAACAACGTATTTGGCCACCTGCTAAAAGAAAAGCCTACACTTGAGTACAATATCCTATCTTAAGAGGAGCAGCAGGCAAACGTTACCAGTCTGGAAGGGCTCCGTCGGGAGAAGACTCTGCGCGGACACCGCAGGTGCAGGTGTCCTGAGCACCAGCTGCGCATGTTGAGCCACTCCACGGTCCGGGCGGGTCCGGGTCCGTCCTCACGGTGCAGCAGAACCAGCTGCTTCAGGGCCCGTACGGCCGTGTTCTCCAGCATCTGCTCCAGCTGACCAAGGGCGGGTTCCTGGTCGCCCAAGCCCACGATGAGGATGCAGTCGGCCTGTCGGATACAGCGCTGGGTCCAGGGGGTCATGGTGCTGTCGGTCTGGTACAGCACGATCCGGTTGATGTCCTCCTGCTGGGCCAGCCAGCCGGATAACCGGTACTCATGGATACTAAACAAACAAACAAAATAAACAAATAAACAAACAAAAAAACAACAAAAAATGCTTCAGACACAGAGCTATGGACACAAAGTTACAGTACACTTGAATACATTTTTTTTTTTAAAGATTTCAGAATACAAATAAAGAACAGAAAAAAAAGAGTAGAAAAAAAAATTAATAATAAAACAAACACATAAACACACACAAGAGAGCGTTTACCTGTCGAGGGCTGATGCTCCAAGTCTCTCTCTGATGATGTCACTGGTCAGCAGCAGGGTGGGTCCTGAAACAGATAATAACAGATCCCTTTATTGTTTACAAATACTGGAACGCAGCCTCAAAATGGATCAACAAACTTGATTGCTAAAATGAAACCATCTTAATTCTTTATGATGATTTTGGTGAACGATGGTAGAAGACCCCTTTATTGTTTACAAACATTGGCAAATTGTTTACAGACGTGGCTTCAAAAAGGCATCTACAGATTTACAATCTTGATTGCTAAAATGAAATAATCCAATTCTGCTGAACGATGGTTGAAAATAGAAGATTTACAAACTTGTTTGCTAAAATAAAACAATCTTAATTCTGTAAGATAATTTTTACCGATGGCACTGAGGGCGTGGCTTAACTCCAGGTTGAAGGCATTGATTGGCACGTCATCACACACGGGCAGCACGGCCACGGTGGAGAGGTTACTGGCAGGGTTGGTGACGTCAGGACTAGAACCCAGGGAGGGCAAACCTAATGTAGAGCCTTGAGAGAGAGAGAGAGAGAGAGAGAGAGAGAGAGAGAGAGAGAGAGAGAGAGAGAGAGAGAGAGAGAGACGTTTTTTAAAAATACATATTTTTTATTAAAAATGATAATATGTAGAATAGAATAGAAGCATTGTACTGTATAATTCCTATGTCAGCATGTTAGCCATTTCAACACACTATTAACCTATCTATAGACTTTCTGAGTGACCTACTAGAGAAAGGCCCGCGGGCCTGCTGAAGGTTCCCCAGAATCTTCTGGCCCAACAGGTGAATGAGCCGAGTCACTACCTGTAGCACACAGAACAAACACCACACACACCACAGTCACAACTAGAGCCACACAATAAAGAGTGAAAGGAGACACAATAGCAGTACACAAGTCACTGACATACTGTACGAGTAGCATTAAAGGCCCAGTATGTAGTTTTTACATGTAGTATTAAAGGCTGAGCATGCAATTCTTATATTTGGCCATGTCTTTGAACTGTTGTTATTTGCATGTAAACAAACGATGGCCGTACCTGTGGGTAGCGCCTCTTGATGTTGTTCAGGGTGCCCTCAGGCAGTTTGACCAGCTCTGTGTCGCGCACCGCATGGACTGTAGTGGCACGTGGTTGCCTGGTCAGGGCCTCCACCTGGACACACACACACACACACACACACACACACACACACACACACACACACACACACACACACACACAAACAATTCAACAAATTAAACTAAACTGAACAAACTAAACAAACAAAACAAACTTAGACTAATATGTATCTACACCTTACTTTATCAACGCCTAGGTGTTATCTTATCAAGAATGCATAACAAGATAGAAGTGACCCCGATTTTTAATTTAATGACCACAGTATTTCCCCATCTTCCCATGCAGCCATACTGTGGCCATAACCACTTAATGGTTTCAAACTGAGGCTCTAGTCATTACAAATGCCAACAACCATACAGTAGCCATGCTTTGTGTGTATGAGCCACCTGCCCTTTGCTAACCCGTCCATGCCTGTATCTCAGTCACCGTAAACACTGGCAGATAAGCAGAGATAAGGCCACAGAGAGATTGAGACAGAGGACATGTTGTGACACCGCACTCTGGGTCATCGACTGTTAGCAACCCCTTGCTGGGGGGGAATCACTGCGTCAACTCACCACACCGATGAGGTCACCGCGACCGTACTCCCCGACCAGCTCCTTCTTGCCGTTGGCCTTACGGATGACGGAACGAAGGCGACCGTTCAGGACGATGTAGGTGCAGTCGGACTGATCGCCTTGCCTGGGTAACAAAAGAATCAAGCAACTTTGATTTGAGGCGTCTTTTCAAATGGAACGCTTCACTCACAGACTTTTACAGTATATGGTGCATCTATGTTTATATGTCCCTTTGCGTGCAAATGCAGAAAACATTAACAAAACTTGCTTGAAAATCTTCCAGCAAGTTATTTACAATCAAGAGTTCATCCAATGCCCCCAGGATCAAGCTTGTTTTCCATCTACAGTTTTACACCAACACTTATAAGGCAAGTATTTACGGCAGATGGCAGAAACAAATGTTTTGGTGCAGAAGATTCTAGTCTGGCATCATGCCCCTGCGAACTTGAATGACCCCTGTGAAACAACAAGGCCTTGGCATGCAAGGAGCAGAGCAGAACAATCGAGTCATTGGGTGAATACAATCTAACCCCTGATGTCATCTCTAGTGGACCGTTAGCAAGGCCGCTAAAGCAAATTATCTAATCAAGCCTGTGCAATACATTGCTCTGTTAGTGATAACAAAAACACCCTGAAACTTCTCAAAGATTACGGCAGAGTGCACGCTTGAGATTGTGTTTGTAATGAGGATTTCACTCTGTGTCATCAGCGTTAACGTCATGCCAGTCTACATGGATCCCTGTATTAAGACACTGATAGCTGGGGCTATGATGATGATGATGACGATGATGATGGAGGGGGGTTTACCTGTACAGAGCACGTCCGGCCTCCACGGCCATCCAGTCAATGGCAAAGTCCATCTGGCGCACGAAGGCGGACATGCGGATGGCCACAGTGTGGGCGGCACTCAGCACCACGCTGGGTTGCTCTCTCATGATCCTGCAGGGGGCACCAAAAATGCAAATCAACACCAGGTCTCAACAAGCAGGTCTCTTTCAGCTTCATAACATTTACTTTAACTCTGAATATCCATACAACCCCCTAACACTTTGCCATCTTCCATGCGGCCCGGCATGATGAATGTTAATGTGACCTGTTGTTACATTAATGTAATATCAATACTGGCTATAATTCACTTGTGATTGGTTGAAAACTGCTGCTGCAAGGTCCAATTTTGCATTGGACCTTGGTAGCTCAAACTTTTTAAGCATATAGTCAGCAAAAGAAAAAAAGTTTGGCCACCCCTGCCCTAACTAAGCACTGGACCCTTAAAGATTTGGAAAACATCCATTCATTCTGCTTGACTCACAAAATGATTTGTTGATAAAGATTCCTTCTGATCATCAGAGACGAATACTGAGGCCTTACTTGTGCTTTAAACAGGGAGTTCTTGCCCAAGGGCGTCCATATTACAACATCTGGAAGATTGTGGTTAGAAATACAGCCTGCCTGTCAGCCCCAGTAAGAGCAAGTGAGTTCTGCCTTTAGGGTCGCTGTGCATGTCTGACAAGTCTAGGCAGTTAGCTCCCCTCTGTGTAAGCCCAGTAGCCCCATACTGAATCTCAGATGACAAGTACCCTCCGTCTGGTCCTGGTTGGGATAGTGACTTTCAATAAAGTCCCCCCCTTTTTTTAAGGAACACTGTGCAGGTTTTTTGCTGAAAATCTAGTGAAGTAGCTACATAAAAGGCCTACAGCCACTACCAGAACATGCTAATGATAGCAAAGAATGAGCAATGTCATGCTTTTGATTTCCTACCCCCAATCAGAACTACACAGTACATATCCTGGATGGCTGGTGGGAATAAAACTGGCATTTATCGTCACTTCATATGACTATTAGTATATGTCTTCCAAGTGATTGTTTAATTTATGGTGGCTACAGTTTTCTTACTCTGAGGTATTTCCTTGCACGGGCCGAGACTACAGTTCTCAAGTGTGTGTGTGTTTATGTGTGGGCGTGTGTGGACACAAACAACCCATCAAGCATCACACCGACTTGCATTGAAATGTAAATACATATCCCTTGATTCTGAGAAAAGTTGGGATTTGTTAATATTTGACTTTAACAGACCATATCTCCTCTTGTCATTCCGTGCTCTTAAAGGAATGTGCTGACAGCCTGGGATTGTTTAGGGACTGGCTCAAACAGATTGGGCTTCCTACTTACAGAGCCGGTACCGCAGACAAACATCAGATTGTTCTGGGGTTTTTTTTTCAGGGTTTTTTTCCCCAATAACAGATGCAGTTTTTTTTTTTACCACGGACACTCGGACAGACAGCAGGAACCATGTCAGATAAAATGTGTGATTCCAGATCAAGGATTACAACACATTCATTCATCAGGGAACTTGCATCATGCCTACAACACATTCTGTTTCACAACGTGTGAGTGAGGGAGGGAGCTCTCCCATAGAAGCTGGACTTGGACATCAGATTGTTCTTGATTCAGATTGTTTTTTTTTTTTTTATTATTCATTATTACATGGTTCTTCATAATGCTGTAGAATGCTCCATTCACTTCAACTCCATACGCTTCATCATTCTACGGTTTGGTATGTCTTTTGGACAGTATTATCCATCTCAATCATTAAAGTTACTGCTTGAACAGCAATTAACAATGCTTCATTGCCATGTTATTGATATCTTCACTAGGTAGCCATGTAATAAGCGGGATAACGTTCTGTGTGGCGGTCATTATGGTGGAAATATCGCCCTTCAACACTCTGTCGGGAGATATTCCACGATAATGACCGCCTCACAGAACGTTATTCCTTACTTAACAGAGGATAACCAAAGACTGTTTTTTTTCTTATGCCGTTTTTCCCACCATGGACAGACAGTAGTAGGAATATCAGAATGTTAGACCAGTGCGATGGATTGTGCCACATCAGGGATTACTAAATGTTTACCAGGGAACTTGCATCATGCCTACAACACGTTCTGTGTCAGTGTTTCAAGGGAGACCATCTCAAGCGTTGTATTTTATAGATGATGGTCCCGACCAAAAATGATGCTCCCGACACTAAGGCTTGGACTCACTCGTAGAAGTCGGACTTGGAGATCTTGAGGAAGGTGCAGTCGCGCACAGCCTTGATGGTGAAGATGAGCGGCTCGCCGGTGAGCACGGCCAGCTGGCCCACCATCTCGCCCGGCTGCGTCACAAACAGACACACCGCCTCCTGCTTGTCAATCATCCGCTGGTAGGCGTGCAGGCAGCCCGACAGCACAAAGTGCAGACTCACGTCCTATGGGGAGTGAGGGAGGAGGAGGAGGAGGGATAGAGGAAGGAAAGAAAGAAAGAAAGAAAGAAAGGAAGAAAGAAAGAATGGCAACAAACAAGTGAGCCAAGGAGCAGGCCAGAGAGAAAGAAAGAAAAAAGAGTGAAAGACAGAGAGAAAGAAAAAGAGAAAAAGAGAAGAGAGACAGAGAAGGAAATATTGATATTTAATTTGTTTAATTGCAGATAGAGTATCAATGCCTGTAATATATGAGGGGAGTACTTTACATGAACCATCTGGCCTATCTACTGAGACATGGAATGTTCTGGAAGCCCATACCTGATCTCCCTGTCTGGCCAGAACAGCGCCTGCTTTGGCATGGTGAAGTGTGACTCGGCCATTCAATAACGCAGGGTCCTGAGAGAGGGGAAGAGAGAGAGAGAGAGAGAGAGAGAGAGAGAGAGAGAGAGAGAGAGAGAGAGAGAGAGAGAGAGAGAGAGAGAGAGAGAGAGAGAGAGAGAGAGAGAGAGAGAGAGAGAGGTCAGGGGGGAGTGAAGAAACAGATTAATGATGAAATTCAAACAGCGAATGCAACTTGTCTGCAACCATGTGCAACCACCACTGATATTGTGAAAAGAGGAACCTTTAGCCTACTAGTAGTTGGCTCTCTAGATTGTGAAAAGATACAAGACACCCTGCACAAAATGTAAAAAAAAATTGCAACAGTAAGGCCGCGATCACACCGCAGATGGATTTCCGCGTGTAATCCGCAAGGTGGTGAAGACGAAAGGAGCAGATTTTGTTTGCCGTTGCTAAGAGAACCACAGGTTCACTCCGTTTAGCATAGCCCTCATTTCGCTAAGCAAACTGAGTAACTAAAGTTTCTACTGACTGAATGAACAAAGATTATGAAAGTAAAGACATAAATCTCACTAGATATGTCATAAAAACGTTTGTTAATGGCGAAGGTTTTGAATATATTGCGTTTTCTGGGTCAAGAATGTGATGAATATAGCCAATACGTGAGTGACGTGTCCGTGGATTTTCCGCGCCGAGTTGAATTTTTCCTACTCTGTCCGCCTGCAGCGGACCGGCAGAAAATCTGCATTCAGCGGAAAATCAGCGCCGAATACGCTCCTTGCCATTAAGAAACAAGAGAAAAAAAATCCGCCTCCAGCTGAAAATCCGTCCCCGGTGTGATCGCGGGTGGAACTACAATTGCACTATTATAGTGGCTTGTGACAGTACAGTCAGGCAGACAGATTTATCTGCTAAAATTGTTCAAAATAGCTACTAAGCTTTTTCAAGTTCGGATGCCAGTATTGAGTTTTAAAGTCAAGCTTCTGTGTAATTTAAGCATAGACCTGTTGCACAAGCCTGTTGACTGCATTAGATAACGAATCTAAGCAGATTTGCATTCAAGCAGATGTTTTGATGTGTGAGCTGTGACAAACAAAATTGAAGACCATGTTTGTTCAAAATCCCAAAAATTAGAAGCGAAAATCTTCAATTTCATCCAATAAACAGACATCCGCATGCAGACTACCGTAGCTGTAATACTGTACATACTTTGAAATGCGTTGCGATTAATTTTAACGAGGGAAACTCGAAGGCTACACATTGGGGCTTTAAGCATAGCCCTGTTGCACGAGTCTGCTGACTGCCCTAGATAGCCAGTTGAAGCAAAATGCACTCCAGCAGATGTTTTGATGTGTGATGTGTTGAGATAAAGAGTTGGGACAGTACAGTACCTCGATCCGCATGAGTTTGAGAATCTCCTTCTGGGCCTCCTCAAACAGTGCCGTGTTAGGTCGCCCCGGCAACGGTCCGTAAACGCTTTCCAGACTCCCTTCCTCCTCGGGATAGAGGTAGACTCCTGACGGCACCTCGTCCACAGTCACCGACTTCCTCTCCCTCTGGTCCTGGGACACAGACTGCAGAGCACACACACACACACACACACACACACACACACACACACACACACACACACACACACACACACACACGTAAGCATCACATAGAATCATTTTGCAGTGGAATAATTGTACTGAAAGTGAATGGAATTATGTATGCAATGCAAAGTATGCAAGAAGTATGCAGAAGAGGGAGTAGCACTGCTCATCATCATCATCATCATCATCATCATCACTGACCCTTGTGAAGGTAGGTGGGGTGTTGCCGTCCTCTGCGGACACGGAGATGCGACCACGCTCGTAGGCCATGTCAAAATCAGAGCGCAGGCCCTTCTGAATGCCTGCATTGGAAGAACAGAGAGAGGGAGGGAGAGAGACATCAGTACACAATCCAAACTATCTAAATGCCTCTAGTCTTGTAGTCAAGTATGCTTGTGCTGCATTAATGTACTGTAAATAAGAGAACAATGCTAACTATTGTTCACAGCAGAAGAACAGGTTCACACACACACACACACACACACACAGACACACACACTTACCCGCGATATCCACAGGCATGGAAATTGCACGACTGAGTGTTGGCACTGTAGATCCCTCTTTCCCATGCTCACCTCCTGGGAACAGAACATAAACACACACACACACACACACACACACACACTTGACCAAATGTATACAGTCACATGTCTCCTCACAATTTAAAACTGCTCTGGGAATCTACTGTAACAAATGCATTTCCCAGGAAATGAAAAACTCTCTCTCTCACACACACACACACACACACACAGACCCCAACTTCCTAGAAAACTCCATCTGATAATACATTTACATGGTAGCCGGTATAAGAGATCAGAGCAAGTAAACAAGACGCACGCACGCACGCACGCACGCACGCACGCACTGTAGACCTCTGCCTGATCAGCACAGTGGTGTGCTGGCGTGTCTCTCACCTGTGGCCTCTCTGACGGCGGCCTCGCGGTGCTCTTCAGTGACGGTGAGGCTGCCGAAGCGTTTGCCGTGCCGCACGGGGCTGGTGCGCGTGGGGTGGGGAGAGAGAGGGAGCAGACGCAGAGGCTGCATATCCTGAGAGAGAGAGAGAGAGAGAGAGAGAGAGAGAGAGAGAGAGAGAGAGAGAGAGAAAAAAGTGCAAGTGAAAGAAAGAAAGAAAGACAGAAAGAAGCAGGAGGGGGTGGGGGTGAGGCAGATATTGTTTGTAAACAGTACACGTGCATCTCACATTGTTCCTACACTGGCAATGCTGATGCACATGGAACACATACAAATATACAAATAAACGTCTGAGAACCCAAGTGATATTTTGGTCAAAATTGACATATATATATATATATGATCAAATGAAAACTTTTTATGAACTCTTCTCACTGACAAAATCATAGTGAAGTATTAATAAATGTCTTAACTGTGAAAAGACAGCAGTTAGAGCCGGAGGAGCGTAACTATACGTTGGCTAAAAGAAACTGTACAGAAAGCAGCATAAGAGCAAACTGCAGTCATTTTTGTTCGCTGGTGAAATGTCACTTTCACCCTTTAGGCTCCCAGCCCTCAACATATATTACACAACAGAATTGATGGGGGAGGGAGAAAAAAAAAAACAAACAAAAAAAAGAGCGAGAGAATACATGTGAAGTAAGAAACAAAATACACAGGAAATCCTCAGACAGAGGCAAGTAGGGAGCCAAAGGCCAAGCACACATCCAGCACAGTGTGGTCTTCTCCAGTCTACTGAGAGCAGTGTGCTGTGCTGGGGACAAACGCTGCAGGCTGGTGGAGCTAGCCCATTCCAGCTGTCTGAGCTCACCAGCACACTGGGGTGGGGGAGCGCTGATACGTGACGCACAGCAGTGCTGTGTCAATACACACTTTCATTGGTCCACCACGTCTAATCTGTTTGGCTTGTGATATTTAGTGTGTTTAGGGGTGTGTTTGTGAGTGTATTTATAAGAGGTTCAGTCTCTCTCTGTGTGTGAGAGCATGTGTGTGTGTGTGTGTGTGTGTGTGTGTGTGTGTGTGTGTGTGTGTGTGTGTGTGTACGCTGACTTACATGGCTGAAGAGCTCATTAGTCAGGCCCAAGTAGTTGTGCAGGGCCATCACAGTCACTCTCTGGAGACGAACCATGATGATCTGCAGGAGGGAGGGCGAGAGGGAAAGAGAGAGAGAGAAAGAAAGAGAGAGAGAGGGTGAAATACAGTCGACACAAAGGATATCAGTGGACATGCCTGTGCAGGCCAGCTGGCAGGCATGTACGTATATGTGCCCACACACACACACACACACACACACACACACACACACACACACACACACACAAAACATTTCTGAAGGCAGCCACGTACCTGCACAACTCGTACTAAGCTCTCGGGGTATTTCTCAAAGATGGACAGGAAGGCTTCAACAGGCAGCCGCAACACAGTGGAGACCTCGGCTGCCCGCGCCGACACCGTACGGTACGGCTTCTGATGGCCCTGAGGTCAACACAGCAAAACTACTTGTTACACAAGTGGCACACACACTCACACACACACAGCACACACACACACACAGTACAATAACACACGTCACACTCATCAGTATATACATAATTGAGGTACAATAACATACTCTCTCACTCTCTCTCTCTCACACACACACACACACACACACACACACACACACTTGTAGCACATACCACAAGAATACAATCACACAAACACACATACATACACACACTATTAGCATTTCACTCCAAAATGAGCATGTGGAATTTCTTATCACTCTTGAGTGACTGCATTACTACTAACAGATTGCAGTGCACGCACTCACACACACACACACACCCAAACACACACATTGCATAATTGCCAAGAGCCTTGGGTTTGCGTATGAGTCATGGCACTCGTAAAAGCCATTATGGGAGCCAGAGGAATGCAGTGAACGTAGTGACTGACTCAGAGCACTGGGAGATGCCATGTGGAACAGGAAGTAGGGACTGATAATGGATGGATGGCAGGAAATGACACGTCTCCCTCTGCAGCTCGTCACCCCGCACACACACACACACACACACACACACACACACACACACACACACACACACACACACACACACACAAACACACAAACACACACACACACACAAACAAACACACACACACACACACACACACAAACACGTGCTGGTGTATAGACATACTGTTATGACGTCCAGGATGCTGAGCAGGCTGTGTACGCTGTCTCCAGGATACACTTCCTTCACCACGCCATCCTTTCCATCCTGCAGAGAAACAGTCAATTAGTTCCACAAATACAAACAAACAAACAAACAAACAAACAAACATGACTAATACAACCAAATTGAAAAATAAATCAATAATTTTTAAAAACGTGCTCAAATGCTATAATTACTGTGATATGCATAGATTTCTTTTTTTTTTTAATTGGGAGAAATGAAAATAAAAACAAAAATTAAAGACACAAACTTCCATCACTCAAACTCATCAGCACTTGCTCAGGGCTTCTACTGTCTAACACAGACCCGTCCCACTAGGCCTCCTTCCTCCTGCCCCTGGTCTTAAGAAAACATCCCCTCTCCTCTGCCCCATTTCTGCCCTATTTGTTTCATTGCAGCATAACGGCAAAGAGGCTTAGCCCGGGCCAAACGTTAATAGCCCATAATCAGGCACAACTCTTGTAATCTGGCATTAATGAAAGGTAACCCCTAAGCCACAGGGGTGAACCGCCTCACTGTTACAACACGAGGCCATCCAGTTCACCGTCACACTGCTCTCACATGAGCAAAATACAACTTGTCGACACGATAAAAAAATAAATAAATAAATAAAAAAGATTTAAAAAAAATAAAATAACAATATATAATGAAAATTTTATTCCTCACACTCATGCAGTACAGCCTTGTTTGACCCATCTGGGTCTTGTTTAAAAGGTAGGTATGCACCTGTATCCCAAAGAATTTATCTTGCTATTTTTACTTGAACTTTATTGATCACCCAATGATCCAATGGCATGCATCGCACCTATGTCTAATATACTGTAAGCTTTACAGAGTATTTGGGACAGTATTTGTTTTTGCAAAGTGCTGAGGACAGAATGTGGCCACTATCCATTATAATTAAAAACTTGCTGAATTAGCACATTTAGCCAATTAGCCTTGCCTCCACAAATTAGCCTAAATAACCCTTAGTTGTCTCACAAAAAAGAAAGCCGTTTAAGTTCATATTAGCCAGAGGCTTTTCATTTGATGCTTTTCTCAGTTTTCCCAGTAAATCCAAAACATCCATGACGGAAAGAATGCAGTCCGCTTATTAAAGCTTTCAGCCTAGAGTCTATTTTTGAATGCTAACGTGTCTAAATTTCTCTTTTAAAAATCTTTAACAAAAACTGATGTCTAGACAAACCAGTGTTGGAAAAAATGACACATGTGGACGCAGATGTGAATGCGTGCACAAACACACACACACACACACACACACTCACTCTCTCTCTCACACACACACACAAACTCTCTCTCTCTCTCTCTCACTCACACACACACACCTGTCCAGTAAGGCAGAGTTCCAGCTTGCCGTCCTGTACCACGTAGATGCTGCTGTCGGGCTGGCCGGGCCTGAAGACGTACTCGCCCTGCTGGAACTGCAGGAACACCATGTGCTTACACAGCTCCAGAAACAGGGGCTTCTCAAAGTGGCCCAGCACCCTGCACAGGACACACACACACACACACACACACACACACACACACACACACACACACACACACACACACACACACACACACACACACACAGATTAGACTGGAGTTGCCGTTATGGTCACTGCACAGGTAAAATTATTTAGACAATGTAATCCCATTTTAACAGTTGAGAATGTGCTGTTGAGACCATAAGGTAAGGTAACACCCACACACACACACACACACACACACACACACACACACACACAAAGATCTGGATGACGTGAAGGGACATGCAGATGGCAGTGTCAGCTATCTTGCAGTGAAACCAAATGGCTGTGTGTTTAGAGCTCAGTTCAGTTGAGAGCACTAATAAAATAACTGACATCTCTTATTACTCTCAATAAATTGTGGTCATAGACATATCAGAACACAGCACTGCAAAGAACTGTATGCACATCTGGTGGGAGGTTTCTGTTTATGCACATACACAGGAAACTTTTGCACACACACACACTTAACTGCTGTTCTGTTTATCATTTTTTTATGCAGGACACACGTATCTGTAAACACACACCTACACACACACACACACACACACACACACACACACACCTACCGGACGTTTTTGAGCATGTAGAGCACCTCTGAGGGGAGGTGTGAGTTGGCCACGTCAAACTCTGTGAGGTCGGCCTCCAGCACAGACGGAGGAGGCTCTTTCAACTGAAGAGTGGGCACTTCCTTTTTAAAGCGCAGGATCCTGGGAGAGAGGGAGAGGAGGCACAGGAGAGAGAGAGAGAGAGAGAGAGAGAGAGAGAGAAAAAACATGACATTAAGCATAAAAGGGGGGAAATGGAACGAGAGGAGATGTGGGCAGATAAGAAAAAAAAACAGAAAGAAGGTGATAATCGGTAAGAGAGAGAGAGGGAGAGAGGGGGAGAGAGAGTGGGGGGGGGGGGTGTATAGAGAACATTTTTCTTATTTTAATGGCGCAGGTGTGGAGAGTGGAGAGGAGAGCCTGAGGCTCTTTCCACCATCTCTGAATAAAACATGTGCTGGTAGTGCAGCCCCCACGCCGGGGGAGAACTCGTACTTTTTGGCAATGTTGAGCATCTTCTGTTTCTTTTTCAGGCGGGGGCGGGAGGACGAGGACGTCCCCACCAGAGATGAGGTAGACTGGGACACCTGAGAGAGAGAGAGAGAGAGAGAGAGAGAGAGAGAGAGAGAGAGAGAGAGAGAGAGAGAGAGAGAGAGAGAGAGCGCTGTAGTTATCTGCATTGATCTGTCATTGATTTGAGGTAAACAAACACAGACTGGAACAACTACTAGAAAAATCTGTGCATTCTAGGTCATGGCACTTACTTTCCGCATGATCTTGCGTCCATAGAACATGACTTTGTCCCTTTTCCGGAAACGATACTTGGGAGCTTCCTGGGATTCTAAGTCTATTACATAGGGGAAAAAGGTTTTTGAGCACATAGCGTTACAAACACAATATTGCTGTTGACAACAGCACATAGGCCTAAAACGGGCACTTGTAATTTGGTGTATTTAAACCACTGCCAGTGTAAACAAATGGAGAGCCTTGTGAAATGAACTACTAAATTTTAAATATTTTTTAAATTTAAACATTTTCTTAATGACTCACTTCGTAGTTGTATCTTGCGCATGACGAAGAAGATCAGGATGGCAATGAGAACGATGGCGATGCCAGCGCCAATCACAATGCCCAACATCTGTGTGGGTGCAAAACAAGAACAGGCAAGTTACACTCAGTTACCTCAAACTGCCAGGGGGTTTGTTACCTCACTCACGTCAGATGATGCGCTACGTAACTTTAAGGCACTTCCGCGCAACGATCTGATGTTGAAGCCCTTCAGAGCGATTTCAAGCCCAATATTCTCTAACCGAACCAATCAGGGCTGCTGGCTGCTGTAGAGGGTGTGACGTAGCGAAGAAGCAACTGTTTTGAATCCAACCAATCCAACAAACGTAACCAGCGTCATCGGTTGGTTTCGATGTGATTGGCTGAAGTGTACGTCAATTAAATTGATGGACAAGCCGTTTGTCCAGTTAGATTCAAGGATTTCTGGCTCCTGAAATAACTCGTCTATCGTTGATCATCAGATGTTCGCGCGTAGCGCTACATCTGACGTGAGTGAGGTAAGAGGGTTTGAGCCAATTCAACAAAATCAGCTATTAGAGTCCAGAATCAATCAACTCACAGCTCTGTTGTATGAGATTGGAGAGTACTGTACACATGCATAAGAACAAGACAATTTGATACAACGTACTGTACCTGTTCAGTTAGTGTTAACTGGCAGTTCAGAAATTCAGTCACTCTTATATCAACATTTCCTGGTAGTTCTTGGTATTTCTAGAGTAAGAATGAGAAAATAGACCGGACGTAGACCGGATAGCCAAAAGGCAGCCAACGCCATTTCAGTTTTGTTTTCCTGTTAGTTAGTGTTGGATGGCGGTTCAGAAATTTGGTCTCTGTTGTCTCATCATTTCTCAATCTTATTCCTACGGACAGCACTGGGGAATCCTCAAACAGCAGGGCTAGGGGTTGATTGCCTCCCTTAGGTAGGAATATTCTTCCTTTAAAAGCCACTGAGTACAGGTTTCAACACAACCACTCAACACACTTCCATTCACTTGCATTATGTTTAAAACAACAACAAGAGGGGCACAAAGTGGTATGGGAAGAAGGTGCAAAAATAAGTCGGTGGTTGGTGAGTTTTTTTGTATAATTATAAACAGACCGACAAGACAGAACTGCAAACATGAACCCCATGAACATTTGCAACACACCACCACAAACACTGCACAAAGTTAGGCCATGCCTCAAGAGAAAGGTCATGGACTTCAGTGGTCATGTTGTTTGCCCAGGACCCTGGGGCCCTTGGGGCTATGTGGGAACCACGCCTCATAAGCTCTCATTCTCACAGAACACATAAATATGGGAGAGGGGGGTTGGGGGGGGGGTGAACTGACCATGCTGGTCTGCAGTTGGTCCTCCACAAAGTTCTTGATGTTGCCAAAGCTGTCCTGCAGAGAGAGAGAGAGAGAGAGAGAGAGAGAGAGAGAGAGAGAGAGAGAGAGAGAGAGAGAGAGAGAGAGAGAGAGAGAGAGAGAGAGAGAGAGAGAGAGAGGGGACAATAAGCAGGCTTATTATGAGCCACTGGGAATTATTGTTGAGTCAGAGGACTAAAGGAGAGGGGTGGGGGTGGAATGGAATGCAGTACAGACAGAGAGAGAGAGAGAGAGAGAGAGAGAGAGAGAGAGAGAGAGACTGTACAGTAAGTAAGCCATCTCTCCATCTCTCGCTCTGTTCAGGCTGCTTCATAAGAGTAAGAGAAGTGCAGAGATTGAGCGAGAGAACAAGAGAGAACAAGAGAACAGAGAGGGGGGAGAACAAGCAAGAACAACGCTGGCATAACACAACCCTGTAGAGAGTGTGAGTGAGTGAGTGAGCGAAAGAGAGAAGATGTGAGCATCCCATCTGTTTTGAGTCATACATGCATCTGAACAGACTACAGGCTTTGGGGCAGATGAGAAATAGGCCTGCAGTCTTCTCTCCAGTGAGTCTACTCCTGTACCCCTCCTCCCCATCCCCTTATCTTCTCTCTCGTATCACCCTCCAGCATGAATTACATCATCTTTCCTTGCTCACTTTTCCTCCATGTTCTTCCAACATTCCTACATTTGTTTGTCTGTTGTGGAATACTATTCAACTCTTTTACAATTTCTAGTACAACGTGCCAAAACTTGTCTTATCAGGATAATTGCGTTCATCCCTGAATTTCTTACAGGATGAATAAAGTACCGTCTTATCTTATTTGGCACACTTAGGCTCCATGTTGCACTACACTAAGAAGATAGCAATAGGTGCATTAGCCTAGACATTACTGTATCCAGGGCTGATGGTGAAAACAAAAATCCTGAGCCTGAATTTTTCTTCCATCGTGGGAAGGTGAGCACAGGTGTTTTTTTTTTGCACTTTTAGACCACTACTTGGTTATGAGCAAATTCCATATCTTCAGCTAGTAGTAGGCAGTGATGGCCATGCACGGATGCACATTTAACTAAGAACATGTCATTTATCAATCCTCATCAATTCTGAGGGTACAATGAGAAGAAGAAAAAACGAGTCTAATCCTAATTTAATCCCACTTCTTTACATCTCAAGGCAAATTTTTTTCCCACAGTTATTTTGGTACACCTGAAATCAGGCACGGTGCCTGAATACTATCAGGCCTGTGTGTCTACCCTGCATTCTATTGGTTATTGCTGGCCCTTTCAACCCATAATGCACTGCTGGCTGGCTGCTGTGAGCTGATGTATGTCAAATGCTCCTACTGTCTGCTTTCTATGGAGTCTCCCAATTCAATTTCCTATTTTCTTCAATCTTCTTTCAGTCTGCGTCAGTCTTATAGACCCTGACAGCTTGAAAGTGTCCCACTAGAGGAGAAGGTAAGGGGAGGGAACTGAAAAACACTGACACACTCTCTCTCCCTCTATCTCTCTCTTCCTCTCCCTTTCTCTCTCTCCCTCTCTCTCACATGCACACACACATGCAGTAGGCCTATATTCTCTCCCATCACACATACATACAAAGAGGAAGTCTGCCTATACCATCACATGCAAACAAACACGAGGCATCGGTGAAACCGTAAGGAGTGGAAAGAAAGACAGAGTGAAAGGAGAAGGGCTCTGCTTGGCCTGCCATGTGGTGCAGGTCAGCTGAGATGTGATGCAATCTGGCTGCTCTCCCATCAGAAGACCACAACACAACACAGCACAGCACAGCTAAGCAGAGCACAGCAGATCAGAGAACAGCTAAGCACAGAGCTCTTCTGGCACGCTAAAAGCCCTGTCTAGTCTAGCTATTAATCTCATCTCAAGATAGACACACGGAGTAGAGAGAGGGGGGAAAAAAGAGATAAAGAGATGGAGAGAAGGGAAACAGAGAGTGAGAGATTATTAGAGAGAGAGAGAGAGAGAGAGAGAGAGAGAGAGAGAGAGAGAGAGAGAGAGAGAGAGAGATTGTAACAGAAAAAGCCTTAAGAGATTAACCTCCTCAGTGCAAAGACAAAGAGCGAGTGGCAAGCGTGCCCTAACATCCATGAGATAAGCACGTTTATGACAATGCAATGCAAACTGGAGGAAAGTTCAAAAAGTGACTCAGAGCTGCCGTCACGGATCCTGGAGCCCCAAAGGATCAAATACAGTTAGCCTAAGCTAGCCCATTTGCTATGGGTCGGCCCCATTGATCTACAAGAACACTTCAATAGCACTCAGTACAGCCGAACAATGAGTGAAGAACTAGTGCTAATCCCAATGGCAAAAGCAGGCACTAGGCTAGTTAGTGATTAGCCTACTACCAGTGACAACCAGAGGCAGCGAAGACAAAGCTAGTAAGCTAGTGACTAAGTTAGTGATTACTTCCAATGTCAAGCAGGAGCAGCAAAAACATGGCTAGCAGCTAAGTTAGTAATTACTGCCAATGACAAGCAGTAGGGGAAAAGTTAGTAGCTAAGTTAGTAATTACTAGCAATGCCTAACCGGAGCTGCAAAAGCATGGCTAGTTGTCAAGTTAGTGATTACAACCAATAACAAACAGAAGTGGCGAGGACAAGGTAGTAGCCAAGTGAACAGCTGAGTGCAGCAGGAGGACAGTTGGAGGATGAACAAGCCCAGTCAAGGAGACTGCAGTGGAGAATGGGACAGAGGCCAGCGGGGAAGAGGTGGGTGAGGCAAGATTGTTGTTTTATGTACTGTAGCAAGTACTGTAGCAAGTCTAGCAGTGGTGGGCTTGGGTGGGAGTGAGATGAGTGGAGAGGCTTGGATGAAGTTTTGACTGAGACTACATTATGAAGTTTGAGGTTGTGTTAAAGGATAAAGTGGATAGGGAAGATAATGATTTTTAAAAAGTGAAACAAACAAACAAACAAGGCAAGGTGGAGAGCTGGAGAAAGTAGAAAAACAAGGGAAAAACAATTTGTGGCAGTAGTCTTTACTTAACATCTACAGCTCAACAATCCATGGCAAAAAAAACGTAGGCCTAGACTAAACAGTAGCTTACTCAAACAAGATAGAAATAGAATAGAGAGAAAGATACAAACAAACAATAACAAAGAAATATTTGGAAAATTACTGGAAAAAATAGAACATAAATTCCATCCACATTAGCCTAATCTGTTTTGTGTCATTTCTATATAAAATGTATTACCGGTAGTTTCCATTAAAGGTAGGCTATTGGCCTAGCCTAAATGTTTCTGTTTTGTTTTGTTTGAAGTTAGCCTAGGCTATTACTTTCATCTAGGAGGGGGGAGGGGGGTGTTGACTACATGCTCACCTCTGGTGGATCGGGGGACTCTTGTCCCGAAGTGCTCTGTCCCATTTTAACCACGCCACCACGTCACAGAGCTGGTCCATCAAACAAGACTGCTGCAACACAACATAACACAGCAAGGGCAAAAGAGGGCCAGTCATGCAGCTGCCATGCTCAACAACAACAACAACCACCACACACACACACACACACACACACACACACACACACACACACACACACACACACACACACACACACACAAATCATAAATCATACTAAATAAACACACTGGGGTTGGCACAGTACTAGAACGTTTAAACTTGATAATACCCAGAAAAAACAATAACCTTCTTGATACCACAGGGGGGATATTTTCTGATGCCATAGGGGGTTTCAGAGGCCTACTGAGTAGGCTAAAACGGAGTCACTTTTGTTGCCGTGTGGATAGGGCCTTAGGCTAAACTGCTTGTCATCCTTAACTAGGCTAGGGGTTAGGGGAACACATTAAGGTTAGTGGAGGCATGGGGACAGGGCCTAAGTGGACCTATAGCCTAGTTCCAAGAGTATTTATTTAACACAGACAAGTTTACACACAACCAACACACCACACAAACCCATTTGGCCACATGTGTAAGGCGAGGCTAGGTACTGAATTAGGATAAGTAGGCCTGGGCAAACAGAAGTGACATTAGGCCTAAATGCTATTCTATAACAACCACCAGAAACTGCCTACCGGTATACGACACACTACACAAACTTCCAAACGGTTAGGCTAGTTTTGGTGGTATGCTACCCAAAAACCTATTAAAACAGAATAGGCTAACATAAGAAGAGCATAGGAATACCCAACTGCCTGGGAGAGACTACCCCTTCCCTTTGACGTGGCTACAGAGCCCAACAGTTTTCTCTTCACACAAGAAATCCTTTCTCTGACACAGCACTCTAGCCTATAGGGTTTAGCAGCGATATACTGTACTACACTCTTCTGTAACTGCACTAGGCCTAGGCTAAGTCTTAATAGGCTAAGAGTGGAGATTCATGTAGCCTAGGCTAACTCTCCTTCTGCTCAGCTAGGATAAATAAAGCCAGACTATAGCTGAGTATCTGTGTAATATCACTGTCTCAAAAAGGCAAGGAGAAGCCTTGCTGAGCAATTATGGAAAAAAAAGAGTAGCCTAAACTTCCTTATGGACTTTAGTCATTTGTGTCTACTGATTGACTGCACTGCACTCACTCACTCCCATCAAAAAGCTTTGCTGGCCACAGCCCATCCCCCCATGACAGGATGTGCCAGCCACCTTCAATCTGATAACAGTCACTCAGTCACAACACAACTGCATGCACTAGGCCCATCACTGTATCACTAGCACACACAGGCCCAACTCTCTCTTTCTGCCCTCTCTCTCTCTTTCACTCACTCTTATGCTAGGCTACATCATAGCACGGTGGGCAATAGCCCTGGTCCTAGCCTAAGTCTCTGTCCAGTATCATTATTTGAAAAACAAAAAAGCAAAAGAAAAGAAAAGAAAAGAAAAAAAAACATGTGCATGCACCACGTGCTCGCACACACACACACACACACACACACACACACACACGACACCATGAGCCTCACTAGGTTATGGCCTACTAATCACCAGATACATCCCAATCCCAAACCACCCCCCCCCCCCACACACACACACACACTGCAAAGACAGCCTCCACTAAAAGCCCAGATGGTCCAGCAGTAGCCGCCCCCCACCCCACCCCACCCCTGCTCCCTCTCTCTCTCTCTCTCTCTCGGCATCTGGCCGGACATGATCCTCTTTGCTCTCCTCAGTCAGCATCCCCCTCCTCCTCATATTGGTGATCTGCTCTCCTGCTGTGTGGGCCTGGCCTGCCTGCCTCCCTTCTCCCACTAACAAGCACTCTACTTCACTCAGCACACACACACACACACACACACACACACACACACACACACACACACACACACACACACACACTCTCCCCATCTCCTTTCCCCAGCTTTCCATATTCTTCTGCACTCACTCACTCCATCCATCCATCCATCCATCTATCACAGTCTAAGTGTCTTCAATGGCCTGTCCTCCACTTCTTTGAAAGCCTAATAGCCCTATGGGGCAACTTGATCAGAAGGTCAGGATGCAACACAGCCAAACCAAACCAAAAAGCCTCAAAATTTCAAGCTCGAACCCTAGCCTAACACTCAGCCCCTATCCTGTATCTGTCTCACCTCTCTCTCTCTCTCACACACACACACACAATGCTCCTCCCTTCTGTGTGTCGGACCGTGACTTCTGCCTGCCGATGCCCATCGCCCACTCACCCTCTTCTCTCTGGTGGCATAAGGGGCTTAAACGGGATTGGTGTGTGTGTGTGTGTGTGTGTGTGTGTGTGTGTGTGTGTGTATGTCAATGGGGGGTGGGTACACTGCAGTTGAGGCTGGAATCAAGCCACTAATGTGGAGTCAGGTTACTAATATGGATGCAAGAGCAATGCTCATATCAATAGGCCTGAGGTGCTTTGCTCATTGTCTGTGCTAACTAGCCTACATAATACACTGCTAAGCTACTGCTATCAGAACTGCCGTTTCCCAAAAGCATTGTTTCTAACTAAGTTAGCAACTATGTTGGTTGCAATGTTATTTCCCATTGCCAACTCACTAGGCTAAGTTGCTAACTGGTTAGCAACTATACTTTTGGGAAACAGATTCCAGCATAGCATAGCATGGCATTAGCATAGCATAAGAGGGCATAGCAAAGCACACTGCACTGCACTGCACATCAGGCACAACAGCATAGAGGGCCCCCTCTTACCCTCTGCTATTCACCACACCAGCATCCACAACAATGACAACAGCACAGAGTAGAACTAAAAAAGCAGTGAGCAGATTGAGTGGGATGACACACACACACACACACACACACACACACACACACACACACACACACACACACACACACACACACACAGTTAAAGCAAACAAGCGCAGCACACACAAACAACTGATTAAAAGCACATCAGTTGAAATTGATAAGATTTCACTCACTCTTTAACATCAGTTGGGGTGATTCTTTTGATCATCTGCCATTTCTACAATGTAGGCCTAGATCTACACAGACAGACCTTCTGGATTGTGGCAGGAAGCTGTCTAAAGAATCAAATGAAAACACTGGTAAGTAATCTCTGGCCCTTGCTGTTCTTGGAGCAAATGTGCTGTATTGATTTCTCTCACTGCTGTCCTCATAATGTAGGCCTAGCCTCTCCCCCAACTGTCACTGCAAGCACCTCCCTGTGAATTGTCCTGTATTGTTCTCCCAAAACAATGCCATCAGTGTCTCACAGCATTATAGTAGGGATATGCAGACTGCAACCCCCTCCCCTCTCCTCTCTCTGACACAGACAGACAGACAGACAGACAGACAGACACACACACACTTGTGGCAGAGCTGTAGTGCCATGGTGTAAGCCACCATGTTGTAACATGACCACCAGACTAGCCCCTCAACAATAACTAGATCCACGTCCAGACTGACAAAATTGAGATGACCCACACATACAGTATCAAATGTCAACTGTATCCCTGCGGCTGCTTGGAAACATCAACCTCCATGCTCACCTCATGGAGTTGACTTTGACTTTAGTGACAGATACCACCAGCAGTCATGAGGTTTCCAATTGATCGATAATTCCATATCCAAAACTTTCTCAAAAAACAAATCGACAGGCCTATATCTTTTTAACAATTAACTACAACACTAAACAAAGATGTACAGTTTGTCGTATCATCCCATCTAATGTTTACGGGTTTTCTATGCCTTAGGCCATCAATTCACTGCATTCCATCTAACCTAACGTTACTTGCCTGCGCCAAAACGCCATAACGGTGAGCAATACTTATTGCAACATTTCTGTTAACGTTAGCTTCCCTCCAGTGTTGTCACTGTTCCTTAACGTTAACGTTGCGTCTCTTGTCTTCATATTTAGATTATTAAGGGCAAATGGCCCTAACGTTACATACCAGTTTCCCGGTTATCACAAATCCTTTTCATCAACATAAATCTCGGTCCAGATCGTCAAATGACAGGACAAGCATGTTAAACTGTTCAACATTGGGTGGCATCATAACGTTATCGATAACGTTAGCAGGCTTGCTCAACGCAGATAAACATGCAGTACAAAGCTGGGACGTTACACCTGTTATAATAATGCGTCTTCAACTCCGTTATTCAGCATCAGGCATAGCCTACTTTACGTAAGATTAGCTAACTTCAGATGCTACGATCCTTACGGGAACAAGCAAACGTTAACCTAACAAGATAGATTGGCATGCAAGAGACTAGCCTGCTTACATCTCCGCAACGGTTAACGTTACCCTCAGTACCGCTAGCAAGGTTAGCTAGCTAGCGAAATTCATTAGACTCATTCATAGAAATATCAGACTGCGGCACGGACAAACACGGATGAACATCCGACACACATGCAAAGACCCGTGTCTTCTCTAATTGAATACTGTATTTCTTAGAAAGACATCTGTCATATTTGGTGTGACTGGACATTTCGCCGCTTACCTCACCTGACCTCCGATGTTCTCGTCAAACTCTCTTCTGTCAAAAACATATATACCGGAAATATCCTTTACAAAAGCCCCACCCATTTTGTGCTAAGATATCAAACCAACCAATAGAATTTGAGACTAGGGTTCCATGTCACCAATCAAGTTGCAGAAGGCAGAACGCCCAAGGTAGCCTGCAATAACATTTTTGAAAGGTGGGCTCCTGAGGCGTTTACAATAATGCCTAATAACCAATTAAACTACCGTAAAGACAGAGCTACTAAGGAGATACACTTGCAGATCAAGGTAATCACTGGGACTGGGCATGACACTGGGAAGACTGGAGGTAGGCCTACACAAGTTGTAGCCTAATGTTGCCTATCCCTTTAGCGAAAAGCAAAGGGCTTTGCTTTTAGGAGAGGCCTCTGTCCACGATTTTAGTGGTCTGTCCCAGGATTTTTGCTATAGCCTAGCCTACAACTTGCATGGGCTATGCACTTGCTATGCAAGTTGCATGGGATTTGCTTTAAAAAATAGAAAAGTAGGCCTATATAAAATTCATAAGGGCCTACTTCCATATGGTGTTGGTGCGGGGTAGGGGAACTATCAGACTATTCTGTACATCTGCATCCTTTGCTGGACTGTACAGTTGTCATACCAGACAGTAATGGAGCATGTCAGTTCAGTTCAGTTTGTTAGAACTCCAACCCTCTTTCCAAATACAAATAAGTTCTCATCTTGGTCTCAAAGCCAAAATAGAAAAATTATAAGCTCATACACACTAGCAGTAGGCTACTTGACCTCTAGGAAACATTTCACTTGGCTAAATGTTGCTTACAAGTTTAAACCAAACAGGCATTATCAATGCAATTGATTCTGCTTTTCCTGAAATTCTACTAGCCTAGTTTACTGATATGGCAGTAGATTAACATAGGCTAACAGAGGCATGTGTTGCTGATGCTCTGCATTGACTATGAGAAAAGACTTCATCTTAAAAAAATGTTTTGGCGCCATCTACTGGTCAAACCAGTCTCATTGATTCACTCAACTACATACCGGGAATTGAATTTTTTCCCTGACTTTCATCAATCTTTTATCAGATGTCAAGTTCCTACTAACCCTTAAATAAATTCTGTGGTATGCCATACAGTGCATGCAGAATGTAAAGCCTACAAACTTCATAAATAGTTGTGGCTTGCTAACAGGATTTGTCTGACCATTGACACAACACATCAATATACTGTATGTGAGTTATTTTATTGCCTGTGAAGCTGTAACACCAAATAACAACTATCAGTGTTCCCCCATAATTGTTTTATCTGAAGGATATTGCATTTTATTGTAGCTTTTGGCTGTAGTTTGGCAAAGGCTAGAATATAGACCAGGGGTCTCAGAGACCGGCCAGTAACTCTCCAAATGCTTAAGGGGAATGTAGCCTATAAATATATCTTTTAGGTGGATAAAGCAACAAAAATCCTTATTCTATCCTGCCTGATACAATGATTCTTTCCGCTGCCCTGAGTGATAGGCTATTGGTTGCCGATGAGACAATTAGACAATATCTGTCTTTTGGCATTCAAGTAAGTAATGTTGTCAAGCTTATCTTATCTGTAGCCTTTTATGCCAAATGAGACATTAGGCCTTTTGTTTAGCCAGGAAGTAGGCTGATATGTTGAATCCAATAATGCAGTGTATAGACAAACAGACCAATGGTTGCAATGCTGGGATCACCAATGAGAGAAAAGTGGAAGTATCTAACTTGTAATGAGCAATCTGTGTTTAGTGTCCCACTGTGGTACTACATTGACATTACACTGAGCAGAGACCACTTTTTTTCCAATCAAAGATGGATGGGCCTGCATTGGATAAGCAGATTGCTATAGCCTATTTCAATTGAGACCAGGCCATCGTTGTAGTCAACTCATGTGCGTAGGCCTATATCTTACGAACATCAAGCTCAGTATACTCATTTTTCTGTGTGATAGATAGATAGATAGATAGATAGATAGATAGATAGATAGATAGATAGATAGATATACTTTATTTGAAAAGGATTACTTTATTTTATTAAGGAGTGTTTATTGCTTAGGGCATTGCCAAGGTCACTTTAATTTATTATTCTTGCATGATTGGTTCACACACACACACACACACACACACACATAGCCTACTGTCTTTCTCTTTCTTTCTCTGTGACAGTTTATGACATGTTATCACACAAATTAGGGTATCTCTTCTCTACCTGAGCTGTGCTTTAAGACCTCCTCAACATGTCTGCATTTCTGACAAGGTCACATGACAGGAACAGCGGAGAAAAAGGAAAATTATAATAAAAAAAACAAAAACAACACTGGGTCTATGACAACCAACATTATAACATTATACAACATAATGTCTCTTTTGCAGTAGCCCGTTATCGAGGACAGGAGGGGTGTATACAGCGCCAATGTAACTGAGTAAAGGTAAGTAAATCTACAGGTCCTATTCTTTTATTCTAAAACACATGAGATAAGTTGATGTAGAGCTATGGGTTTTCTAATTATCAGACCTACTTTTTAAATAAATCTGATTTGACCTCTTCATGCAATCAATATTATAATGCATGGGTAGCAGCATCTCTTCACTACATGCTAAGTTTATAAAATGTGTTCCTGTTTTTTTTAAGAAACATCGCCCTTTATGATCTGAATAGGCTGAGGCGAACTGAGGCTGAGTGTATTCAACAGCAAGGCCTCGTTTCAAATTAAACTTAATTAACGTGTGTGTGTGTGTGTGTGTGTGTGTGTGTGTGTGTGTGTGTGTGTGTGTGTGTTTTACAACACGTGGGTGATGTGCAATTTTTCCATGTTATAATCTATTGCGGCAACGTAACTTGCAATTTGTTACTCGCGTAAAAAGGCGTTGTTAGGCTAACAGTAGATAGGCCTATCCTATTTTAAGGGCAGTCATCCCTGCGGTTTGTCAGAATTAATGTTTTTTGAAATCAACAACATAATGTAAATCAGGCTATAGACAAAAATGAAAACATGCGAGATTTTTTCTCCGATGCAGGCCATGCCTACTGGTTAGTGCGCAACGAAAATCTTGCTGGGTGACTACAACAATGCAGACAGACACATCAAGTCACTGTCGATTGAATTTACAGTACATGTGATTTAGGCCAATTTGATACATGAAGGGTTAATTTTTGTTGTTGTTGTTGTTGTTGTTGTAGGCCTAGGCCTACAGAACATTTCAATTTAGAGGCCTATTTTTGTGTGCGTTCGCTGTTTGCTATTTTCCGCAAATGAATAAAATGTCTGAATTTCATCTGCATTTCAACCACAAAACACTTCCAATGATCTAAGTTCACACACCCAATATCCAACAAAATTCATCACCGATGGTAAAAAAATTCTCCACAATAATCTTTATTTTTGACTAATAAATATTTGGTCTTTCCAGGCACTTACAAACTAAGGCCATTAAGTACTTATAAGTTGCGCAGCGCACAACTATGCATGGTATAGTTAACTCTCTGTATCAGACAGGCTCACTCACACATCCACGCAAGCACGCACGCACACACACATACATACATACACGACAACGTAAAAATGCACTGACAACTGCACTGTTAAACATTATGAAAACGAACTGGCGTTGAAATATGGGCTGTTTACATGTTTCATTCACCCTACTGCATAGGGCTGCTTCATGACAGACTCATCACCATGTTTTTTTTCTTTTTTTACGGGCAATATGCTTACAATCGACCAACAAATTATTTACAATATGGAGGAAACTTTTCTGAAAAGAAAATTACAAATCCAATAGGCCTATAGGGAAAAGACAGAAACTGTCTATTTGAAAGGTTGGTCTGATCTAAATGAACAATCTTTTAAAAAAAGATTAACTATAGGTATTTAAATTTGTCAAACATAAAATAAAACTACTTTTACATGGTTGTAAAAATATCCGCCATCTTAACATATCTCATAATTGGTATAAGGGCACGTTGTTTATCTTATATAAAAGTCTCTGCCAGCAGTAAAAAAAATACTTATGACAAATAATACATTCCATAGCCAACTGGTCCACCGAAAAGTCCGGGTACCGGAAGGCCGGGCCTGGGGATGGAGTTTGCAGTCCCGTACAGCGATGGGGAGCCTACGTGCGCACCCAGCGGGAATGGAAGCGCAAAGGCAGGTAGAAGCGGTTTAGACGCCAGCTTGAATTTCTCAAGCTCGGCCTCTTGCAGTCTCTTGGCTTTGGCCCTCCTGTTCTGGAACCAGATTTTCACTTGGGTCTCCGTCAGGTTGAGAGAATTAGAGAATTCGGCCCTCTCTGCGATGGAAAGATACTGCTTCTGGCGGAACTTCCTCTCCAACGATAGAAGCTGCGAGGTGGTGAATGGTGTCCGAGGTTTGCGGTTGTTCTTGTGTTTGCGCAAGGTGCAAGGGGGAGGACTGGGATTACCTGTTGGAAAAGAGCATCACTCATTAAAACGCAAGTTTGTACAATTACAAGTGCAACGCGCAACAGCGAATATTTATGCTCTTTATTAGCCTACATTATAAACAATATTATGCCATTTCGTTATGCTTATGAGCCTAGGCCTATTTGCTTGTTTTCAAGTAACACATTTCAATCAAATGGAAAGCTTTGGATCATAACATCATGTGACTAGCCTATAATACAATATGGGTAGGCTATATTACGTGTTGTTTTGTATAATGTGAATGAATAGACCAGCCATACATTATTTTCACTTAAAATAGCCTCCTGAAAACATGTTATGGCTATGTGTTAGACCGACAGGCCGGCCGTGAAGCTAACTACATTTCACCTTTACGCAGCGCAGTGACAGAGCTGTCATTTAATGGTCTACATTTGCGCAAACTTGCCCCATACAGTAGCCAACATTGAAACTCCACGTGCTTTAAGATCTATGAAAAAATATAGCATGCACTTACGTGGGGGAGATGAAAAAGATGATGTCCTGAACCAAGTGCTCTGTTCTTTATCGCTAAATTCTTCATTATCCTCGTTCAAACTCTCGGACGCGCTTGGAAAGTTTTCTGAAGGCAATTTGTTTTTCTCGGTAAAGAATGTCCTCGGGGATGAAAACTGTCCCATTTGCTCCGTGACAGGTTTGGGTAGTACTAGTCCAGGTCCAGCGGCGGTATACACAGTCCGGCAAGTGGTTTTCTTCGAGATCAACGATTCAACGCTGAAAGGCAAACTGTTAGTTTTGGTTTTGAGTCCCTTGTCAAGCGTTGCTTCGTTTTGCCCGACCTCCTCTTTTTCGGGGTCCGCTTTCTCCTGCACTTTAACCTCATGGGAAGGGGAGTCTTGTGAAGAATTCATCCTACAAGTGTATGGGGCCATACACCAGCGTATGGCTGTTCAATAGACTTCAGTCAGAGTGTCCGTTCTCTTTGAAGTATTGTCAGTCCAATGGCTGTTGTGGGTGAAGTCTGGTATAAAATGGTCGAGAATTCCCCCCCTTTCACGTTGTCCAATCAGCTTGTCAACCGGGCCGAACGTCTTCCAATCACCTTGTCAAGTTGGCTTCGCTATGTTTCTAGGTTGCATTTTGATTGGACTAAATGCTGCATGAAAGACATCAAGAGGATATGGAGAAAACCGAGTTGTTAACTTTAGACGTCTTGCTGGGATGATGTATTGATAGCCCAAAGGCTTTTGACTCCTTGGAACACTAAGTAGACCAATTTTAGCGTAATTAACCAGTAGGGAAGCGTCCAAAGTATCCTCACCCAATAGTTGAGCAGTCATTGAAAAGGCACAATGAAATGGTCACACGCTGACACTTATATGCTCATACAGAGATTGGGAAAATAAAGATGACCAAATGAACTCAATCAGTAAACTTTCAAGCAAATAAAACAATAACAAATGTTTGGTTTAAATAATGGACGTAGGCCTACTTAGCCACTTGACTATACAAACATATCTTTGCGTAAAGAAATAAATAAAAGCAGTCCACTCAACTTAACCAAACAACAAACCTCAACGTCTCTTCCTAAAGCGGTTTAAAAGCAGCAAACTGAATCTGGCTATTTACAGGAATAAATATTTGTAAACTTAGTCACATACAAGCCTATATATTCAGAAATTGATTAGTTATGATTGTTGGTCACACAACATTTCCGCAATTTAAAGCTGGTCACGGTCTTTTAGAGATACAAAAGGCTCGGTGGAGAAGCAACAGGCGCTTTTTTTCTCTTTAGGTCTCAGCGTTTAATAACCCAGACGAGTTGTGTTTTGGAAGGCGCCAGGCTCGGCGAGATCAAAAGGGAAGCTACCTCGGGGAGAAAAGGCAACAGTTAACTCCACTTAACCAATTGTCCTCCAAATATTTCATAGTCCACTGCATAGCTGGAAGGCCAACTGCTGACATCAAAAGACGTTAACTGTTTCTTTTCTGGAGTAGCCTATCGTCTAAAAAGATTTCCGAAGCATATTCCATTTCTGTTTTGAATATTGCCATGCATCCAATATAAGAGGAAAATAGATCTCAACATATGATGTTACAAAAAAGCCTTTGTCATATTTTCCAAAATCGTAACAGAGTAAAGGAAATTGTGGCCTCTGTTTTGCAAAAAAAGGAACTAGTAGCCTACAAAAATACATTTGCTATGACAGATCTTGAATTTGCATGCAAAATCATGATTGATTGCATTGATAAATCAGTTTTTATTGCGATGCAGTTCCTATAGGAACTTTACGAAAACTGATAGGCTTCAGCCTTTATCAGTCTATCTGGTCTGATGTTTTGACTTTTGGAGACATGTCAGTGCGCAAAGGCCCATGAGGACGTGACGGACTACACATCAAAGACATTTCTTTCTGAAATGATGAAGTCCTTTAACTTGTCAGATTTTGCAGCCTCCATATGTTTCCAATGACCATTCATTACCCTTTATTACACTGGTGGCGCTTTAAATGTCAACGGGTTGTCACGCAGCAGTTGCCCAGAAACCATAACTACCATAATTAGCCTTAACTGACTTAAAAAAAAATATTTGAAACAACAGCAGCACTGATATTACTTATGTAGAATTAAAATGATGAATATTTTTTCCCCCACGGCGCAATGAAAACGCAGTCAGTCTGTGATGTTTTATACAGATAGGCTACGAATATTGCGAAAAGGCAAATAAAAGGCTTAAACAAATTCATTTGTGGTGTCCCACGGTGTTTCACGTCCCCAAACTGAGCAAGTGCTTATTAGAGGATCTAATAATGCTCTTCTTTGCCTAAACGTTTGCTTCCCAGGGAGGGTGCTGGTGCTGGCACAACTTGTCAGTCAAGCGGTGTATCAGCTACATGCAACAGTAGGATACGCTGCGCTCATTTCGGTAGCCTATCCGGCCGCCTGCCTCTCTCTTCAACACACCAGCCTAGAAGCGCAGAGTTTGTGTTTCCAGTCGTCAGTCTCCTAACACTCCTGGAGAACGACTTCGAAGACATAGTCAATTATTTAGCTTATTTTGTCACCAAATAGATCCATTACGCAATTAAGACTCGGTAATGCGCGCAAAATGTAAGATGCGTTAATGTGATTATTCTCCCCTATGGAGGCACTTCAGTGTAAGGAGAATAGGTGCCACTACGAAACAACCTCAACACCTCCAAGTCCCACTCACGTTTAATTGAATCGAGATGGTTAATAATTAATCGAATCTGGATGGAGAATTAATGACTGACACTAAAGACAAAAAGGGTGCATCAGTCTTGTCACCAAAGGCACCAGTTTTCATTGTTTAAATGGTTTTATGTATTTTTAATTGCACTGAATAGGGCTAAAATTGCGAAAAATTAAATGGATCTTAAAAGGTCCCATTTGGTCCCAAAATGTCTTATATACTTTATGACAAAAGTATAAAAGCAATGCATTACTTCTAACAAAGAGAAAGAAAATTTTACAAAATTAAAGAAGGGTGAAGAAAGGTCAGTTTACACATTTTTTATATTAGGCTATTTTATTCAGTTTAACAGAAATAATTGTACAAAAAAGTTCACAGGATGAAAAAAAAAATCTAGTAATGAAAAAAAAAGTATATGTTTTAATAAATTTATGAAATTCACATATCTAAAACCTTCCATCATCACCACAATAATCTCTCACACTCTCTTTGCACAGTATCCTATCTATTGAAATACACTAACATGCTAATTATAATTCTAGTTTGAAGACAGAAGTTTGATCTCTTTCCTATTATTATGTAAGGTTGTCAGAATCCAAGTTGGTTAATTGCCATGAGCGATAAACTTTAGTTATATAAATCATCAAACTCCTGCATTAGCCACCTGTTGAGAGGTTAAGCTTAGCACTGTAATGACCCCTATGAATGTATACCTGCACATATAATTTTTCTCACGACAGGTAGACACAGCTGTTTTGTCTTAAGAATGGCACGCTCTTGGTCCTCACCCACGCCGTCTGATTCTATCCATCCAGCTCTGGTTCTCATGCAAAGATGCAGGCAAGAACCCAAAAAAAAAAAAAAAAAAAAAAAAAGATGAGACGCACAAATCATGCAAAGATTCACCCGGATGAGAATCGAGCCACGGTGCGGAACCCACCAAGTAAATCTGCCTTTTTTTCGAGGTCAACTTTTCCAAGAGGGCCTGCAGATCAGTTTCTCGCTGGCGTATTTGGTTTCAGGCCTTCCTTTTCGTTGTATTTTTTTCCTCCTTTCTCTTCCTCCTCCTTCTCGTCCTCTCCTTTCCTATACACCCCCCCCCCAAACCCACACCCCCATCTCCTTAAAAGACATTTCTGTAACAGTGTGAGAGCCAGGGCACCGTGTCAGAAGTCGTTACATAGTTTGAAAGCAGATCAGTGCCTCAAGGTCAGTCCCTGGATGGGGACGCACATTCTACAGCAGCGGAGCGAGCGCTCGCTCTTCTCACACACACACACAAACACACACACACACACACACACACACACATACACACACACACACACACTCCACGGCAGCGGAGCGGGCTCTCGCTCGGTCGGTTTCACGCGGGGCGCCCTTCCAGCTTTCTCAAAGCATGGATGAAACCACTCAGTCAGTTCGTAAAATAAAGGGTTGAGGCACAGACGCGCGCACACACACACACACACATCCACAGACAGACTGACAGACTCACACACACACACACACACCACACACACATCCACAGATAGACAGACACACAAACACACACACATACGTACACATACATAAATGTGTGTGTGTTGTGTGTGTCTAACAGAGAGAGAGGGAGAGAGAGAGAGATTTAAAATGTTAAAATGAGATTTAAAATGTAATAATTCACAGACTTCACTTCCTCAAGTGCTGAAAGGGGACAGAATCTGGCAGTGGGGTCTGTCCTATCAGACACAGCAGTTCTCGTTAATAACAAGTGAAATTTATGGAGAGGCTTATAAAACCTCAAGACGTCACTCAAATCATTCCCAGAGGATTCCATGACAAATTCCATATTTAGGACTTCCAAAACTCCTCATCAAGTGCACAACTGGTTTTGGATAAGTGTAGATCTGACTATAAATGTACAGAAATGCCCCACCTGAAGCAAGACCTATGTTGTTGTTGTGTAATATTATGGCTAAAGCACTGAATGTCCATTATGTTATATTGTCTAGTCTAAGACTATAGCCATCAGGCTGAGATGAGCATTAAACCGAACCTAAGCAACCCCTCTAAAGCTGACAATCAGGATAATCTGAAATGTCAGATGCAACATTTGCAGCGAGCTCTGCATCACCACAAGCCATAGGCTATGATGATGATGATGATGATGATGATGATGATGATGACTTGGTCAGCATAGAAGTCTAAAAGTATGGCAGAGTGAGTGAGTGACAAGTCTGTGTTTTTGTTCAAGAGAGCGAGTGGCAGTCATCCAGTTGTCCGTAGAGTAGGATGTGTGGAGTTCTCCAGGGGAGAGGAGTGGAGTCAGTTGTGTGTGTGTGTGTGTGTGTGTGTGTGTGTGTGTGTGTGTGTGTGTGTGTGTGTGTGTGTGTGTGTGAATGTGTGTGAGTGTGGGTGTGGTGGTGGCTGGGGGGGCTGACACCCTTCGACACAGCTGTAACTGACACAGGATCAGTTAGAGTGTGAGCAGAGTGTAAGGGGAGCCCTGGTGCCCGTGGAGGCGTTTTGACAAACACACAAAAGCTGCAGGTATGAAGAAGAGCTCACTGGTGAGAGAGATAGAGGGGAGGAGAGAGAGAGAGAGAGAGAGAGAGAGAGAGAGAGAGAGAGAGAGAGAGAGAGAGAGAGAGAGAGAGAGAGAGAGAGATGGTGCCGTAGACAGAGTGCTGACACAACAAAAGCACGGGTGGCAGCTAAGCTCGACGCATGACTCTGCATCAAAACACACCGTGCGCACACAAACACACACACACATGCACGGTGCTTCGTTTTTTTTTTCTTTTCGCCCTGTCAGCTCCGTTAAGTGTTATGTTACCCTCCCAAAAGTAATAAGAATAAAAAAATAAATAAAAAAAAATCTGCTAAAATGATTAAATGCGTAAAAAACAAAAATCTTCAGGGACAAGACTTAGTATTGTGTGCGATCCAGTGTCCTGCACGGGTAATTTGGAACCCAAATGAGGAGAAATCAGCATCTCTGAATGGCGATCTGGCCCCTGACTCCAAACAGATTAGGGTTTTTATACCACTGTGGTTGCCTCTCCCCCAAGTGGAGTATAAAACTAAGCTACAGTAATGGCTGTGTATCGCTTAACGGGTAATTTGTTATTCCATCATAAACAACCTGAGTGCGCAATCGAAAGCCACTCGCTATTTTCTCGAAGGGGGTCAGCTGTTGCGTGTCGGGATGGGGTGAGTGGGTGGGGGTGAGGTGGGGAAGATGGGTGGGTTTGGACCGACTGGGATTGGAGATGGGTGGGAATCCTGTCAAACACGGACGCTTAACATTTACATTCCCCCAAACCACAGAGATGACAGTTGCTCGTAATACACAACCTCCTCAAGTTTTTTTTTTTTTTTTTTTTTTCCTACGGCCATTAAACACACCAAATGAAATAAATATATAAAAGTAACGATGCGAGAGCATTCTTGAGGAGGAGGCCCTAAGAGACTGGGAAGAAGAGTCACATGACTTCTTGTCTGCACGGACAGGAGACCCGCTGCGGCCAGCCCCGGCGGTTCCCGGGAGTGACCGAGGAATGCCACCACACTTTCATAGGCCTGTTAGTGGCCAGAGATGTAATACATTATATTTCATGGGAGCAGGCAATAGCACCCCAAATTACCCTTTTACTGTTGGATCAAATTTTGAGCGTAACCAAACCACAAAAGCATTGTAGAAATTGCTGCAAACGGGCATATTCCACTCAGTGTCTGGTTTTCCCTTTTGGCTTTTTTTTTTTTTTTTTTTCTTCCTCCAACTCGGAGAAGATTGTTTCCTTAAATTTAACACAAAGACTGCTTCATTGGGATGGAAAAAACAAGTGAAAGAAATGGCTTGTGTATTTCTCTCTAAATATTCTTCATGGTGTGAGTCTTTATCGTTTGTATATGGCTTTGCAGATGGAATCCCTCTTAATCTCAGTAAACCAACAAAAATAGGTGGACAAAAATGTGTGTTTCATCAAACTTAATTGTGTGTTTTGTTTTTCCACTTCCAAAATAACTATACTTTTTTTTCTTCTTCTCTCTGTCACTCTATTATAAATTCCCCTTTTTCTCCTGTCAGGAAGAGAGATGGAGACTATCACAAATACACCATAAAATTTGCCATCAAATGCCAAATTTTATAGTAGCAAGATGGGATTAGGATAACATTTGTCATGTGAACATGGAGTCCCATCGAGTCTTTGCACAAACAGTGTTTTGTGACATGCCAGTGTGATATGCAGTAGCATAGCAATGGAAATGCAGCTGAATGGGATGAGAAGGAATCATTGTTTTGTAAACAGAACCAGTGGTCTTTTAAAAAACCAAAGTCAAAGAACTCCCCAACTATCAATTTGTATCTCAATACATTTGGTTTTGTCTTGAGTTCTTCACAGACGGTCATTGAAGGCCAGCTTAATCTTAAATCTTCAGAGCTCTTTTTTTTTGTTGATGTTGTTGTCGGATAATTATGAGATCACCAGAGGTAAAGGCATGAACAAATATATGCTCTTAGTTGTCCCAAGATTACAATTTTAAATTCCTCCCTTGTAAGGGCTAACACCAGGGGGTGGGGAAGTTGAAAGGGCCTTTGAATAAACATACCCCCTCCTCTTTCCCTCCTCCTTCTCTCTCTCTCTCTCTTTTTTCTTTACTCTCTCTCTCTCTCTCTCTCTCTCTCTCTCTCTCTCTCTCTCTCTCTCTCTCTCTCTCTCTCAGACAGTCTACAGGAGGTTGGCGTCCGCTGCCTCTGAAGCCAGGGCAGATGTTCGTGTGACCGTCCCGCGGCACACATAACTTTAATTTAGAAGGTAAATAAATATCCGCTCCGCATGTTTACGCGAAAGGTGCGGGTGTGTGAGTAAGAATGAGAGGAGGGCTACGGAAGAAGAGAACGAGGAGGAGGGTGGGGGGGGCACTGAGGGGGTGAAGGTGGTGGTGGTGGTGATGGTGGAGGGGTGCTTTGTTGTGCCATTGCTTAATGAGCTAGAAAATACAATTGCACTTTTCTTACGGTGAAAACCGCCTCGAGGGCATTGTAAATTAGCTCCCCGCAAGTCTAGAGGAGGATGAGGCTTGCTGTGCTGGGGAACTCAGCAATGGGAACTCAAGGGAAGGGAGGGGGGGGAGTAAAGGAGGGGGTGTGTGTGGAATGGGAGTAGGAGGAGACCAGAAAAGATCACAGAGCATTTAAGATCACTATCATTAGCTGGAATAATCCCTGCACGCACTTGTTGCGCTCTGAAAAAAAAAAGAAAAAAAAAAAAAAAGAGGGAGGGGGGGGCAGAGCCATTGTTGCTTTTTTTGCAGGTAGAGCCTTTCTGTCATGCTGGGACGAACTCATTTGACCTCGCGGAAACGGTCCCGTTTACGGCAGGGTTTGAGTGGTGGTTAGATGCCCCATCCCGTCCCTGTACTTTTAATGATGTACTGTAGTCAGTAAGTCAGTAAGTACATGCAGAGGTGGGGCATTGGGACAGAAGGGACGCCTAAAGGTTTGCCAACAAGGATGTTGTCATCACTGTTTTTTTATTTTTCATGTTGTTTTTTAACGACACAAGCTTTGTTTAGTTCTTAATTTTGCACTTCTCCATGAAGAGTCTGCTGCTATACAGGACAGACGCCAGCCACCAGAGGGTCAGACACTGCCATTTTTCTCTGATTGTTACCCGCACACAATGTTAAGAGATCATTCTAAAAGAAGAAAAGGCTCAAAGGAATAAAGGAATAAAGAAAGAAAGAAAGAAAGAAAGACAGAGAGAAAGAAACACAAACCGTTATAGACTAGAAAAGAGTCTCCATTTTACATATGGCGGTGCTTGGGCCCCTGTTTTCTCTCTTGACGGCTACGCTTCGCATCTGTTGCCTATGGCAGGCCTATAGCTGACTTCTCCATCTCGTCCATATCTCCAGCAGAGACTTTCATTTTGGACCCAGTAATTGATGGCTTCCACACTTCAGCTTGCACCCCCCAGTCCCCCCCAGACACACACACACACACACACACTCCTCCCTACCCACTCACACGCACACACACACACACACACACACACACACACACACATCCTTAGTCCTCAGGCCGATTGTTGTGATATTTCTGTGGTTCTCCACCTTTGTTTCGACCATTGTGTGTTTTTCTAGTCGTCGTCGTTGCTTTGTTTTTCCCCCACTGCACTGTCACAATTGTGGTCAGTTCAGAATGAATGAGAGAGGTTTGCCGAGTATGTGTCTGGATCTATGTGAAAGAGAGAGAGAGATGATGAGAGAGAGAGAGAGAGAGAGAGAGAGAGAGAGAGAGAGAGAGAGAGAGACCAAGGGTGAGTCACCTCTGATATTTAGTGCAAAATCTTAAAAAGGGGTGGTGGTGGTGGTGGGGTGTGTGTGTGTGTGTGTGTGTGTGTGTGTGTGAGGAGGAGGGGGGGTGTTTGGGTTTAGAAACTTCTTTTTTTATTTCCATTCTCATTCGGCAGGCTTGGCACATGTCTTCTGTTACTAAGTGGCACGCCATTGAAAGGCTCTACCTCGGCCATTCTTCCTCTCCTCTGGGTGCCTCGGACTTACAGGCCTGGCAGCTGCTGGACTCTCCATACGGCTTTAGTGCTCTCTCTGCAGGTGAGCTCTCTCTCTCTCTTTCTCTCTCTCTTTCTCTCTCTCTCTCCACAAACCAAACCAAAAGCACCACTCAAAAGAAGCTCCCTGCTTTTTTTCTCCCCCCCCCTTCAAGTCAATGGGAAGCTCACTTTATGTATGCCACAACTACGAATTCCTCCACAATGGCTGTCCTCTCTTTCGCCTTTTCTGTTTTCTTTTCTTTTTTTCTTCCCTTTTTCTTTTCCCCCTCAAAAAAATGCACCCAGACACAACTCATTTACTTTCACACTGTTTTTTTTTTATTTTATTTATTTATTTTTTTATTATAATTTTCAAAAAGGGCTCATCAAAGACAGATGTACAGATATGATGAGGATGGCCTTTCACAGTTTTGTTGTTTTTCATCATGTCTTGTTTATTTATTTGTTAGTTTCTCACTGATAGAAGATGATGTTAGATTTGTACTCATGAGAAGTTGTGATAGCTTGAGTGATATTGGTAATTTGGGCTACATATCTACTTCAGTATGTATAGATTGGATGGCATGTTTTTTTGCTGTGTTTGATGTGAGTGTGTGTGTGTGTGTGTGTGTGTGTGTGTGTGTGTGTGTGTATGTATGTGTGTAATGTGTGTGTGTATGCATGTGCGAGCGATGCGGTGCAGTGCGATGCGAGCTGTTGAGCATTTTACTCGTGAGGTGTGGTGTTCCCCTCAAAGCCCTTCTCTGTTCTCGTCTTCCCCAGTTGCTGGCAGGCCCAGGATATCTATTCATTTGGTTACTTAAGTGTAATTGCACCCTTTGAAGCCTCAGAGAGGCAAATGATTTTCTTTGCCCCGGGGCAGTAATGGCCACATACCCCGCGACCCAACCCACCCCCCCACCTACCCCACCCTCCCCACCTACCCCTCTACCACCACCACCACCACCACCAGCAGCACTAGCAGCACCACCCCCCACTGGCTGGAGAATGGCAGAGAGTCTCTGAGAGGGCAGCTCCCATACAGAGAAGAAATAATACAGCCTGGGCCGCTCAATTTCACTTCTCTTTTCATCCCTTTCTTTTAAACTTTTTATTAACAACAGCTTTTGCTCTCATATCGGGGGCACCCCGGGAAGGAAAGGCCGTGTGGGAGGGAGGGACCCTGCCGCTGTCTGCCGGAGGCTCAGCAGTGGCCTCTCCTCATCAATGGCGACAGGTCACGGAGGATTCTAGAAGGGGGAAAAAAAGGGGGGGGGGATGAAGAGGGGAGTGGGGGGGTTCAGAGAAAGAAAAAAAAAAACTAACAACAAACCTGCCCACGGTTCACACTGTCGCCGCCACTTCTGGTGACTGGCGTCTGAAATAAAGCCCCACCACCCTCAACAACAAAAAAAATTAAATAAATAAATGTCCCCAAAACAGCTGAAAGTTAACATTTCTAGACTTTTTATTCTCCCTATAAATACAGGCTTGTTGACACTCTCTCATGTAAGACTTTTTGGACCGGCTGTTGAAAGACAAACTTGCTTTCAGTTGTTGTGGAGCGCCTGAATTTGTTCTTCGCTGCTCTATTAAAATCCAAAACAAACGAACAAACAAGCAAGCAAGCAAGCGAGCAAAATAAATAAATAAACAAAGAGTCCACAAACAGATGCTGTGCTGTCATAGGGCAGGCCTCTCTGGTGAGTTGTGTCCACACACCAGCTCTTTCATGTCCGCTCTCAAAGGTAAAGGCAATATATAGGCTGACATTCCCAAGAGGAGGGAGAGTCTGTAATGACAGGAGGCAGGCATTGCACTCCGGTTATGACTCCATATTGTGTCAACATACCAGAGCGGGATAATCAGAGGTTTTCTACGGGGGAGCCATGTTGCGGGTATAAATCCTTAAATATGGTATAAATTCAGTATAGTACGCTGTAGAATCAAATGAACATGGATGGGAGGCCATAAAACAGGGAACTCTGGTAATGTGCGGCCGCATTTTTTTCGCTCGCATCACCCCGCTTTGAGGTTTTTAAGAGGGAAGCGATTCCCGCGGTCGTGCCAGATGGTAACAATTCCTTGACATATTACGAGCAGGTTTCTGCCAAACAACGTACCTTCGGGCTATTTTTTCACTGGCCCATAAAGGCATATAATGTAATTTTGATCTGGTTTATCAGATATCACTAGATCCAGGTTGGATTTGCGCTTGGGCCGGCCCGTGGCGCGGGGGCCGTGTTGTCTGTTTTGCCCATGTTTTCGGTAGCTCGTTTAAGTTCGATGTCTGGCTTTTTCCAAGAGGTTAAGGGCAGAGCAGAAGGCAAACGTTAGAGACGTGGTCAATGTATGGAAAAAAAAAGAAGAAAAAAATTGCTATACATTAGATGGATGGGTCTGTGCAGTGGGCAGGTTAGAATGGGGAGATCATATAGCGATTCCTACAATGACTCCCGTGTGTGATTCCGTGGCTCAGGGAAAAACGATGAAGAACTGTTTAAGGTTATTCAAACAATATGAAAGTGACTCACGTTACGGAGCCTCGCTGTGTATGCAGTGCATGATCGACCTGCTGATCGACCCGCCTTTGATGTGGGGTGCACATACGTGACCGCGAGCGATCAACGTGAGTCCATCTCTCTGCGCTCGACGGGACATTAACGTGACTCGAGGGTTTTTTTTCCCCCTCCTCCTCGTTCTCCATTTGGGGGCCTGTTCCCATCATACCGTGCAGCCCGTCTCTCGCAGGTCATCTGCAGTTGTTGTTCATGTACATAATGACCCCTATGAACATAATGGCATCCAAACCGCCGCAAACGCCAGAACCACAACAAGGTAAGGATGCCGAGGTGGACGTCAAACTCAACTTTTCCATTCGTGTGTGCGTGTACTCGCACGTTTTGTTTACTGCCCTTATTTATTTATTTGTTTATTTATTTTTTTCTCTCTCTCTCGACCTCCTCTCGCTTATGAGGGATCACACGCACAAGTGGGAGCCTGCTGTGTGAAATTACTCACGCTAATGGCACTGAAACGCGTTTTTGTTACAGGAAATCGGACAGCCGTGCCATAACTGCTTAAACGGTGATAAAAATCCCAAATTGCATCATGATGTTGAGAACTGCAAGCCATTAATGAGAACATACTTCTTTTAAATGAGCCAAATGGATGGATTGACTGGTAATGAGTCAATTAAGGCAAAGAAGGCAATGAGAGGCTTTGAAAGATGCTAAATATATATAGTGGAGCCATCAGAGGTGTCCAATTATTGCAAATTAAAGAACACAACAATGCCATGGTAATTTGCTAGGCTAAGGGCAAATTAAATGACTACCGCCTTCTTTAATAGGTCTCCCTTCAGCTGTAATGTTGCATTTAACAAGACACCAGCTACGCACGGCTGGCTATTTGGTGGGTTTCTAAGGTGTGTTACTAAACAAAGCATTTGATATGCCCCCTTTTTTCAAACTGTTGGGATAGTTAGGATAGTCACACTTTTCACACCCTACAGTATGTTAGAGCCTCGAACGCTGTAAGAGTTACTGTGCTAGACGTCAATTTCGACACATACATTACTTAATGTACACATTACGTACAGTTAACAATGCATTTTGCACTGTAAACGTTTACATGCATTCACATTGACAGACACTATAAAAGCAGTGGTGGTGTCACTGGGGGAGGGCCACTGTCTCTTGTAGCTGGTGACATAATCACGTGACAGATATACTGTAATGTACATTAATGTCTAAAGCTTTTCAGAAATGGTATTGCAATCATCATTCAATGACAAATTGCTTTTATTTTTGTTTTTCAAGCGAAACACATTGATGCGTCTTTGGCCGGATCTATGCTTTTTAAGCTTTTTTCTTAACCATTTTTGATCAATTATTTGATTGACTGGCCCAGGATTGACTTGTACACATCCCAAGGCTCAATGTTTGTTTTATGGATCTCATTACAGATCTCATGCGGGAATAAAAGCGTTTGCGTGCCCATGACCAATAGGAAGAGACAAGGAGGGTATTAGAGGGCATCTGTCTCTGACTGGGGCCTCATATACTGTGAGTGCACCCAGAAAAGCCCCCGTCACTACCCCAGACAAACACACACACACACACACACACACACACACACACACATACAC
>JAODXP020000033.1:6832994-6857994 GCA_027497455.2 Sardinella longiceps | reverse complement strand
GTTCAGCCATGTTGGTTTTCCATTTCAAAACAAAAAAAAAAGCGTGCGAGAAAAAAAAAGAACAAAAAAAATGACAAGCATAAAACAAGACTTGAGCGTAATGAAAGCGTGACCAAAATGCTTCTTCAAAGAGCGGAATTGCGTAAACATCATCACGAAAAGATGCAAGGGCATAAAGAGAGAAAGCAGAAAGGAAAAAAGAATAATGTTGCTCGGGAGTGTTGTGTTACCCTGTGTACACAACAACAACAAAAAAGCAACTTCCTTGAAAGAAGAAGAAGGAAAAAAAAAAGAAAAAAAAAAAAAAAACATTTACGCGTCGCAAATTGGGTGAGCACAGTCCCATATACACATCCTTGAAAGCAGGGCTACCCCACGAGGAGAGCAATCCCACCTCCCGACCGTGAACCACATCTCTAAGACACTTGAAAGGGCTTTGGTGTCAGTTGGGGGCACAGGTTAAATTACAGCCTCGCTAATGGCAGACATTTATATGGCGCCTTCCTTCTAAACATCCTAAAGCTCTCTCTCTCTCTTTCTTTCTCTCTCTCCCTCTCTCTATCTTTCTATCTCTCTCTCTTTCCTCCCTCACTCTGAATCTTTCTTACCTTTCCGTTCTCTTTCTATCTCTTTTCATCTCTTTCCTTCACTTCTCTCTGCCTTCCTCTCTCTCAGTCTCTCATTCTTTTCCTCTCCTTCCCTCTCTCTCTCTCGCTCTGAATCTTTCTTAAATTCTCCCATCTCTCTTTCCATCACTTCTCTCTGCTGTCCTCTCTCTCATCCCTCCCTCAATTTCTCTTTCCTTTCCCCTCCTTCCCATTCTCTCTATCTCTCTTTCTTCCACCCCTCTCTCTCCAGCTCTTTCTGCAGCTCTGCAACAAAGCGGTGCCACCGTAGTCAGTGTCGGTGAGAAACCCAAAGGCATGGCTCGTCAACAGGAAGGACCCGGGCCCTATAACGTGCGCAGAAGCCAACAAACTTAATTGGGCTTCAGCAAGAGTCTGGCGTGGCTGGCTAATTGACCCATAGCTCCCCGGAGGGTTATCAACAGACGAAATGCCACCAGGCTAATAACGAGCCATCCTCGTAAAGCCATCCATAACCAATGGCCAATTTGAAACACATGTTATGAGGGATACTTTACGACAGGTTTCCCAAAGTCAGATATTCCTCTGGAACTACAGGCCATTGGCCCCACTTCCCCCTTCTGCTGCCTTTGCCCTAACCAAACACACACACGCACGCACGCACACACACACACACACACACACACACACACACACACACACACAGAAAACACAAGAAGAAGAAAAAAAGAATACACCCATCTCAGCCATCTCCTCTTTCCAACCTCAACTAAATTCTGAGACCCTGTATTTTTGATCAGTGAAAATGGCAAAAAAGATCCACAGGGTCCACAACTTGCAAGACAATGCAGTGCTTTTTTTCTTCTTTATTTTCCCTGTGTGTGTGTGTGTGTGTGTGTGTGTGTGTGTGTGTGTGTGTGTGTGTGTGTGTGTGTGTGTGTGTGTGTGTGTGTGTGTTGGGGGATGAAAAGGGGGCATACAGTGTCCTTCTTTCATGTGGCACCCGTCTCTACATTGCGTGCCTGCATAGGATGTTAGCGTGGAGCGGGAGTCCTGCGCAGCATGCTTAAATTAACGTTAAAGCAGAAGAACACACACACAAAAGAAATAAAAAAATAAAAATAATGCCCATTTAGGCTTCCATCTGTGTGTGAGAGAGAGACAAAGAAAGAAAGAAAGAAAGAAAGAAAGAAAGAAAGAAAGAAAGAAAGAAAGAAAGAGTATTGTGATTGCAATCATGGTTCCGAGTGGAGGGGACATGGTGCTGATCTTGAATCCCATGCAACAAGCTCAGGAGACAAACAAAAACGACGGAGCTTCAATTTAGCTGTCGCCTCGGGACGGAGCCTATGCTGTCGTCATGAGTTATGCCACTCTCAGTGATGTGCTTTGTTTTGTTTTGTTTTTTTTGTTGTTATTGTTTTTTTGTTTAGGGTCAATATGAAATTTTCCGTCATGGCCGTAGAAGCGAGGCTCAGAAATCACAAATGGTTGAAACGCACTGCAGGGTTTTGTTTCACAGCACTGACAACCAGCCTCTAACGGAATACTGGAAACGGAGAGAGAGAGAGAGTGAGTTCCTCACTTTAATTTTCTCTCTACCTCTCCCTTTCCCTGTGTATAGCACAGAGATTGATAGAGTTGAGAGAGAAAGACAAAAAAAAAAAATATTGGGTGAGCCAAGGGCTGTTTCTCTCTCTCTTACTCTCTCTCTCTATCTTTCTCTCTGTCTGTCTCTCTTTCTCTCTCCGTGTTCTGTAACTTTGTCTTTCTCTCTCTGTCTCCCTCTCTCTATCTCTCTGGCTGTGTCTGTTTCTCTCTCCATCCCGTCTATCTGTCTTTCTCCCTCCATCTCTCTTTCTCTCTCCCTCTCTCTGTCTCCCTTTCCTGTCACTCTCTCTCCCCATCCCTCTCTCTCGCTCTCTGAGGGGAAGAAAGGCCTGCATCTCCCCTTCTCTATCTCTCTCTCTGTGTCTGTCTCTCTCCATCTCCTGTCACTCACTCTCTCTATCTCTCTCTCTCTCTCTCCCTCCCTCTCTCTCTCTCTCCCTCTCTCTCTCTCTCTCTCTCTCTCTCTCTCTCTCTCTCTCTGAGGGGAAGAAAGGCCTACTGTATCTCCCGGCGGGGTTATCAGACAAGCCCCCCGCCGCCACGGAAACCCAACTCTCTGCGGTCAGTGTCTTTAACCCAGCTGATAACACTTAGGGCCGCTCGTAAAGAAAAGGCCTCTTTAAGTGATCCATTAGCGAGGGCCTATTCCCAGGAGTGGGGCGAGCTGCCTGGACCAAACAGCAAGGCAGCGCTTGAAGGAAAACAGCGCGGCAGACAAACCTCCAAAGATCAAAGGCAGCACCCCCCCCCCCCCCCCTCACGTCCTCCTCCTCCCCCCTTCCTCCTTCTTCTTCTCCTCCTCTTCTTAACCTCTCTCCCTCTCTCTCTCTCTCTCTCCCTCCTCCCTAGACATCCTCAGTCTTCCTCTGTAGTGTTTTCAATTAGGGCGTCCAAAAATGTCTCGTAGCATAACTTGATCAATTAGGGAGAGGGAGAGAGAGAGTGAGAGAGAGAGAGAGAGAGAGAGAGAGAGTGTGTGTGTGTGTGAGAGAGAGAGAGAGAGAGAGAGAGAGAGAGTGTGTGTGTGTGTGTGTGTGAGAGAGAGAGAGAGAGAGAGAGAGTGTGTGTGTGTGAGAGAGAGAGTGTATGTGAGAGAGAGAGGGAGAGAGTGATTGTCAAACTTGCCTTCTTTCTTTCATTATTTTGACTTTCTTTCCTTGGGGAGAGTAGTAGTGGTGGTGGTGGTACGGGGAACGGCCTCGAAAGGTACACAAGAGATTTATGGAGTGAGAGAGAATGATGTTTTCCTTTTTTTTAAGGGTTTCATTCTCCTTTTGCGGAGAGTGTGTGTGTGTGTGTGTGTGTATGTGCGTGTGTCTCTGTGTGTGTGTGTGTGTGTGTGTGTGTGTGTGTGTGTGTGTGTGTGTGTGTGTGTGTGTTTGATGTCGATGAAGGCGTGCTGACTCGGCTCCTGTCCAGACCCCGTGTCTCTGTGGTGGCTCTTTGGCCCTCGCGCGTGTGTGTGTGTGTGTGTGTGAGTATGTGTGTGTGTGTTTGTCGTGTTTGAGTGTGTGAGTGAGTGTGTATGTGTGTGTGTATGTCTGTCTATCTACACTGTACTTGTGGTTCGCGGACGCATGTGAAATTGTCACGTTTGCGCTCCAAGTGCTCCGCCATTGTTTTCAGAGATTTTTTGGAAGGCTTTTACAACTGTTGCTCCAGCCTCCCACTTCTCCCTCCCTCCCACTCCTCTCTTCTCTTCTCTTCTCCTCTCCTCTCCTCTCCTCCCTTCCCCGGGTCCAAGCGCAGACAAGTCAAACATTTAACACACCAGGGGATGACAACCCACCAGGCAATGTGTCAGCCAGAGAAGCTGCAAAACAGTGAACAGCACCATCTATCCACAGAGCCTTTTGGAGAGAGGGCCTGACAATGAACTGAGTTTGTGTGTGTGTGTGTGTGTGTGTGTGTGTGTGTGTGTGTGTGTGTGTGTGTGTGTGTGTGTGTGTGTGTGTGTGTGTGTGTGTGGAGAGAGAGAGGGAGGGAGAGGTGAGGGGTCACTGTATGGAACGATTAAAGTAACTAATAAATGCCAGTCAGTGGTTAGGCATAAATCACTCTCACTGCCTGTAAGGCCGGCAAGACAGCAACCAGAGTTTTTTTGTTTCTCTCTCTCTCTTTTTTTTTTTTTTTTGTTGGAAACACTTCATTAGATACAAGAGATGCAGCCTGGCCGCAGGCAGACAGATTTTAGCTCTAGGCAGTAGCACGCACACACACACACACACACACACACACACACACACACACACACTCACACACACACACACACACACACACACACGCGCACACACACACACACGAACACACATACTCACACGCGCACACACACACACACAGACTCTTACACACACACACGCATGCAGGCACACACACACACACACACACACACACACACACTTACACTACTATTTGTCTTCCAAGTACCCTTCTTTCACATCTGTGTTTTAGTCATCTGCTGATAGCCATGATTCACAGTTACACAACACAGGCAAGTCTGATATTCCTGCCATAAGCTATTCAGCAAATCCTGCATCTGTGCAAATGGCCAAAAACGCCCCAAAACACACACACACACACACACACACACAGAGAGAGAGAGAGAGAGAGAGACACACACACACAGAGAGAGAGAGAGAGAGAGAGAGAGAGAGAAAGCCCTAAGATACTAAAATTGTAGGCTAATCCTCCTAAAATAAAAGTCATCTTAAAAAAAGAAAAGTTGCCGCAGCTACTAGGAAAAAGAAAATCCATGCGATGCTCAAAAAGAAAAATGACACATGGCGTGCACATTGCAAATGACTTTATTTTGCGGAGAGTCCGCAAACGGCGGGTGGCTCCCATGTCGCCTCAGTGGGGCGACTTCGAGTTTTATGATGTGGCGCTTCTCGCGCGGCGGAGTTGCGGTGGCTCGTCCCTGGCATCGCCGAAGCCACCCTATCACTCATTCACTCCTTCGGCCCGACACAAACAGCCAACGCACAGATGAAGGGCAGGGGAAAAAAACTATGACTCACATCTCTGTCTGTTTGTCTATCTGTCTGTTTGTCTGTAGCCCCTGGTACTTTTTTTCTTTTTTTGTTTTGTTTTGTTTTGTTTTGTTTTGTTTATTATTATTATTATTAGTGAGAGGACGGAGAAGTGAAGTGTCTCAGGTAAGGAGAGGGTGGGAAAGGTGTGGAAAGAGAGAGAGAGAGGGGGAGGGGAGAGGAGAGGGACGTTTGCCTCTTGTTTGACAATTTTGAATGCATTTCAAACATCTCATGCATTGTTAGAAATTGTACTCCATTGTACATTCTGCTTCGGCAATGCAAAAATATTTGTCATGCCACCAAAGCTCACTTGACCTGAATTGAATTGAGCGTGTGTGTGTGTGTGTGTGTGTGTGTGTGAGAGAGAGAGAGAGAGAGAGAGAGAGAGAGAGAGAGAGAGAGAGAGTTTGAAACGTAAAAAATGTAAAGAAATCTTTATTGAACGTAGATATTGAAATTCATATCAATAAAGCTTTCTTGAATTGAGATAGAGTGAGAGACAGAGAGAGAGACAGACAGGTAGTGAGTTAGAAGGCCCACTGTAGAGGTGGCACCTCTTTATGCCCTTTTAAGTTTCCAAAACTCTCATGAGGTAAAGGAGTGAGATTGGTGACACAGTGGCTGCTTGTGTCCGACATGACTTGCTTCTGACGTCAGTGTGTGTGGAGGGCTGCATTCACTAACAGTCTGTGATAGAGGCTGCAAACAAACCACTGATGAAGGACGTTATGATGATGGTGGTGGTGGTGATTGTGGCAGTGATGTTGAGGGGCTGGATTCAGCTGAGGGTGCGTGGGATTTTAGGGGTGGGTGGAGAGGGGGGAGGTCTCGGAGTTAGTCAGCTGACACGGCTGTCATCGCTCGCTCCGCAGTGGCCCGACTGTCTTCGCTCTTAATTACCCGGCGAGGGCCCCGCACAAATTACGCCGCATTGTCGCCGGGCGATTGGCCTGTCATCGGACGGCCAGGGTTTCAGCCGCGCTGGAGGCCCGTTGGCGGGAGAGGAGCAACCCCCCCCCCACCCCACCACACACACACACACACACACACACACACACACACACCCCTCTATCCTCTCCACTGCTGCAGGCTGGTGGCACTGTCTCTCTAAGCACCCTTCTCAACCCCATCACCCCTCCAGAAGCAGGGGCCATTAGCGCTGGTGCCAGGTGACTTTGTGACCCAGACGTCTCTTCTCTGCCACGTCAGCGGGAGGAAGAAAAGGATAAATGACAGCTCGCCCATCCCACACACACACACACACACACACACACACACACAAAAGAAGAAGAGAGAGAGTAGAAGAAACAGAGAGAGAGAGAGTGGGATAGAGGGGATGTGTGTGTGTGTGTGTGTGTGTGTGTGTGTGTGTGCATGTAGGAAATGGAGTGGTGTGTGTGTGTGTGTGTGTGTGTGTGTGTGTGTGTGTGTGTGTGTGTGTGTGTGTGTGTGTGTGAAAAAGAGAGAGAGAGAGAAACAGATAGAAGCTCCTGTGAGGAAAGAGCTGAGGATAGCATGTTTCAACTGAGATGCTTGTCCTCCCTCAGTGGTCCTGCTGCTGCTGCTGGGCTTGGTGTGTGAGACTAAAGTTAAGCTAGGCTAAGGTTGCTGATGTTAGCAGACAGTTAAGAGCTGGTCATCAGAGTTAAGTGACTGCCCTGCAGTGGGATGCAGACTGGGAAATGACTCCTCCTCATTACAAACAGAAAAGCAGCCTCAGGATGCTGACACACGATACTGCATGACCAGAGAACGGGAGGGGAGAGGGTTCTTTTGAACGCATGGTAGAAAAGATTGCTAAATGGCGTTTTTTGCCCTCAACACACAGCCTAAAAGGCACTATCTTAACCTAACCCTAACTCCCTCAGCTCTTACCCCCTACTCTAAATTGTGAGGGGTGACGCCTTGAAGAAAGCGCTGCCTGGAAGGCACTGTTGAGGGAAAAAGAATACCAAACACCGAAAAACTTAGATCACTTATGCTCATATGTGTGTTTATTTTAGTTTAAATCAAATAAAAATATCAAATGTTGAATATTGATATTACATTTTTGAGGAAATGCACACTGACTTAATATCCTTTTCTGTAAATATAAATGTAGGCAAATATAAACTTGCATGTTCATGTGTGATTAATTTTAGTTTATAATGAATATAATCAGTATGCCAAAATTAATAAATTATGTCCAAACACATTTAAAATATTCACAGAATAATTAGTGTTAGTGGCAAGTTTAATAGACAAATTGTAATGATTGTAATTAATAGGATTTGATTAATTTTAATGGACTTCTAAAGCTCTAATGAAAATTACACATTTGTTTTCATAAGATCTGTTCATGAAAATATACCTACTAATTTACTCTTCCCCTAAATCATGCATTTCAATGAAAAATAAAAGAGGTAAATTAATGAATAATATAATCAAAAATTAAATTAAGCATTTTATATTTTTTTTTATGTTCTAATATGCCGTGGTGTTTTGAAAAGCATATACTGTACGTTTTAGTATAACATCTGCATTTTACATTTGCAATTCGTAAGTCCATTATTAATGAGATACTAATTAAATACAAAACCATTAATTCAATACTAAACAGTTGATTTAATCTCCTTCCGTTCAGAATGACGCTACTGTATTTCAGCATTAATGAGTGTAATGGAATGTCCTGTTTAAAGAAGCACCAAACCTGTTGCAACAATTTGCTATTTGGCTCTCTATAAACACTTATGGTTTTGTATATCTGCAATTTGATTTGTTGTTGTTGTTGTTGTTGTTGTTGTTTTGTTTTTGAAAAAATTAAGCATCCAACATGTTAAATATAAAAAATCTTGAATGTCAATTTACAGTCAGTAAACATCAGCAAAGTCCCGGTTTGGTTGTGCACATGCTGAATTGTGCATAAAAGATTGTGAAGAGGGCAGAAGCTGCAGGGAGACCCATGCAGGAGGACTTTAGAGGCAGCTGTGAGGCTGCTCTCTAATATCTAAGCCTCATGTCCAATGCCCCAATGCCAGTGCAACCACCATTAGACACTCCACACGGATTAAGCCAACTCAATTTAGGGGTGCTTAATAAAAATGAGTGACGCTTGTACCAAAACAATGACTTCCTTCCTTCCTTCCTTCCTTCAGAGAGAGAGAGAGAGAGAGAGAGAGAGATGGGTGGGGTAAATAGGATGTGTATGTGTGTGTGTGTGTATGTGGTGTGTATGTGTGTGTGTGTGTGTGTGTGTGTGGGGGGGGGGGGGTGTGATGGGTGGTGGCAGAGTGACATTTGGCATCGATTAGAAAATAGGCACAGATTTTGTGTGAGTGTGAGGGCGACCACAGAGACTACACACACTCACATACAGTATGTATCTGTTGGCCGCGGAGGCTAGCATGCCTCTAATTTAGTCGTCTAAGAATTTGGATGTGTGAGTGAGCTCAACATGCCAGACAACAACCTCACTTGAGAGAGGGAGAGAGAGAGAGAGAGAGAGAGAGAGAGGGGGAAAAAAGAAAAAAGAGAGGGACCGCGACAGGCCCTTTAGCGTATCCTGCCTAATTGGCACGGGCCCCATTTGTAAGTCATTAAAATATTTTTCCCCTTTTAATTAATGCACAGCAGTTTCATCCCACAGCATTTCTGAGGGGGGTTAGTCTCATGCGATGGAATGGGGGGATTGTGCATGTGTGTGTGTGTGTGTGTGTGTGTGTGTGTGTGCGTGCGTGCATGCGTGCGTGTGTGTGTGTGTGTGTGCACGCTAGGGTGATGTACTGTAGTCCCCATGCATTGCTGTGAGCCAAGTGACTGCATGCTCTAAGGCTGCATAAGTACATAACTCCAACTGCAGACATAAACACAGGGAACATGAGTATAGGAGATTTATCCCATAATTTCATGTCCCTGCAGAATAACACACTTTTTACTTTTTAAAAATGTTGGTCAATATGGCTGCAATGTAAATATTGAGTATATAGGGATTTAATGTATATGTACAGTATGTGCCAAGTTCCAGAATGCCCTCTATGGGAAAGACAATGTGCAGGATTTATACTCCCACGGAATAATACTCGTCACAGTTGTTCCAGATGGACAGGTTTGAATTTAAAGGTAAAAAAAATCTGTGAAATCTAGTTATATATGGACAGGTGTGAATGCAAAGGTAAAAAGAAATCTATGAAAATCTACGGAGTCTATCAAAGGCGGACACTGCAAAAGGTAATGAGATGGAACTAAAACAAAGGTTAAACTTATGTTCCACATCTTCCAATTATGTTAACTTGCATATTAAACACGTACATAAATCTGTCATACATACAGTACTTCCACAAGGGACTCATTTGGACAAATTGATACAAGGAGGCCAACACTGATATAAACTGACAACGGAAAAAAGGGCAGGGACATTTACTCTCTCTCTCTCTCTCTCTCTCTCTCTCTCTCTCTCTCTCTCTCTCTCTCTCTCTCTCTCTCTCATTCTAATTCAAATTCAAAGGAGCTTTATTGGCATGACTCAGTGAGGCAGTAATGCCAAAGCTACAATATCCTAAGATAGACAGATTCAATATCTGTCTAAAGTGAAACAAAAAGAAGAGAAGAAATAATGTAAAAGAAAATGTACATTTCTCTCTCTCTCTCTCTCTCTCTCTCACACACACACACACACACACGCACACACACACACACACACACACACACACACACACACACACACACACTCAGATCTGACATAATTGCAAACCACTGACTAATGAAACACAAAATATCTGATCTATCAATTCAATTATTTTGCTTCTTAATATATAAAACATGACTGTGATTTTTGTACATGATATGACCTGGACCGGAAAAAAAAACCTTCTCATAACCTTCTCCAGGTCTCTGGTGAAATTAAATCTCTTTCATTTTCCTCAACCCCTAATACCCCCCCCCCCCCCAGATACTTTACTTTTATACCTACACTACATATAAAACTCAACTGGTTCCATCTTCGTGATGTGAACCTTTAATGTTCTAACCAGCCCCCTTGACCTCCTGGGAACAGGAAAAAGGTTCCTTACAGAGCATGTCCCTTCATTCCAAACCCTGTGGCGATAAGAAATGTTTACGATGAGAAATGCTGAATCTCTCCACCGGGCAAAAAAGGCCCCTGTATTCGTTACTTGGCCTTTGAGTCAATTTAATATGTATAAATATATCCATTTCATTATGGAACACTGTCAAATATTTGTCTCCGTGGTTTTCCCCCCATATAACTTAAATTGCTGCAAGCTGTAGCGCTTGGAAAAAGTTCCCTCATAATGCCATTCTTTGGCGCATAAATCACGGCCCGAAGTTGCGTTTAAATAGCTACAGACAGACAATTTAGTCTTGGCCTTCATCCTTCGCCGGCCGCTGCCAACGAGAGCGCGTCACGGTACACTGCCAGATGTCATTATTCGCTGACAGTCATGAGTCATGTGTTTTTTTTTCTTATTCTTCTTTTTTGGTCAGTTGCCTTTTTTGAGTTTCCACAATGTCTCGTGCATTTCTCTCTCTCTCTCTCTCTCTCTCTCTCTCTCTCTCTCTTCCCTCCTTAGTTTCTGTTTCACTCTCTAGGATTAAAAGTCTCTCTCAACACTTATGTTCGTCTGTTGGTAGCGACCAATTCTCTTCTGTTTATCATTTCAACAGGATGTGTCCCCCCCTCCCTGCCTCCTTAAATACTAATAAAAATCTAAAAATATACACACTGTATCATGCTCTCTCTCTCTCTCTCTCTCTCTCTCTCTCTCTCTCTCTCCTGCTCCCTGTTTTACTTCCTTTAGTTTCAGATCAAACACACAATCAAACAAATAAACAAACATGCAGTTCTAACCAAAACAATTCATGCAAAAGCAACAAACAACTCATCAATCGGCCAAATCAATGAACGGCAGGAAATGACAAAGACGAGTGAGTGAAAAGATCAGTTGGGAGCACACTTCTGGGATGCAGGCATTTGGGGTAGGGGGGCATTTTCCTGTAATTGTTATTTTAATGAAAAACCACCAATTACCCCCCAGCCAGCTAGTCAGCGCAAACCTCAGCTCCTCAAAGACCTGCCAAAGTCTGACAACAGCTTTCTGGAGGCTCCAAACAAATAAAGCTTCCCCAAACAGACAAACGAGGAACGCTGGAAAGAGTGAAGAAAAAGGGAAAAGAAAAAGTGACTCTCACCAGGAAACAGCCATCCACGTCTCTCCCTCTCCTTCTCTCTCTCTCTCTCTCATTCTTTCCTTCTCTCCCTCACTTCTTCTCTCTGTGTTGCTCCATAACAACACCAGGCAGGTGAACATACCCCCCCCCCCCCAGTAGGCTACATCCCAAACAAGCTCTTGAAGAGGAACTAGAGTTCAAGCTTTCCTCTCTGATCCCCTCCTGCAGGTGACTTGCAGGTTGTGTGCAGGCAGGCTGCAGGTAAATGTCTCATTTTAACTGATGGGCACCGTGCTTACCGGTCAGTCTTACCATCCGTATTGTCCTCTCTGATTCCTTACAGCGAGAGGACCCAGAGGGACAGGGACATTCATGCCAGGGACATGGTGTCATATACACCCTCAGACGCTCGACTCAACAGGTGAGGCCCCCACCCCCATCTCTCTCGCTCTCTAGTATTAGTAGGCTACATAACATTACATAAAGAAATAAAGTACATTAATCTGCTTTATAGACAGTCTAGAACATCTTGTGTTTGTTCTTTCCTTCGTTTTGCCTCCATTTGCACTGATTCAGCACTTGTAATCAGTGATGTCATTCTTTGTAATGTCGCAGTCCAGGGCAATGGATTCCCTTGACGAGTCATCACGAGATACACTCTCAGTCCTTTTCTGGGAAAAGCTGCTGGCGGGCGTTACGGGCATGGCTATTGGCATATGCAACAGAGATGAATGCTTTAAGTTACTGTGGGAGTCTTCTTTTTATTCTTCCTCCCATGCCACTAGACTAAGAGAACTGCCAAAGATTGAAGCACTCTCTTTTATTTTGCCTTCCTATCTCTCTCTCTCTCTCTCTCTCTCTTTTATTTACACTGTATATACAAATTGTGTGTGTTTTTTTTTGTATCCTTTGTCTCATTCTCTCTCTCTCTCTCTCTCCTCTCCTCTTGTCTCTTACTAACAGAGGGAAGACCACAGTTTAAATCAGAACAGCGTGTGTTGGTGTTTTTTTTTCTTTGTTTTGTTTTTTTTCCTTTCTCTCTTTTCTTTTTTTATCCGTTGGGGCTGCCATTGCTAATGGGAAACAATTCCCTCCTCAGCGATTCATTTGTCCCGTTGGCTTATTAACCAGGCTCTTAATCACGGGGACGTCATAAAATCATTTGGTCTGCGGCTTAACAAAACGTTTGTGCTTCAGTGTGGCCCGGCTAGAGGAAACTATTAATGTATGTGCGTGTGTGTGTGTGTGTGTGTGTCTGTGTGCTTGCTCTTTACAGTACGTCTGTCTGTCATTCTGTGCATGTATGTGTGTGTGTGTGTGTGTGTGTGTGTGTGTGTGCTGGCTCTTTACAGTACGTCTGTTTGTCATTCTATGCATGTACAGTATGCGTGTGTGTTTATGAGAGAGAGAGAGAGAGAGAGAGAGAGAGAGAGAGAGAGAGAGAGAGCTTATGAATGATTGTATTTGTACAGAATCTGTCAAGAGTTGGCTTGTTGAGCGACTGACTGCCACAAATCATCACACAAAGACGATCTATTGTCTCCACCACTGATGGAATAGGAGGAAGCTAGTGTATGTGTGTGTGTGTGTGTGTGTGTGTGTGTGTGTGTGTGAATCCCTTTGTACTGTATCTGTGGTGAATTTACATGTTGAACCACTAAGTGCCACTAATCATCACATTAAAGACGCTATTCTTTTTGCCAGTGCTCCACTTGAATGGGAAACCGCATGTTTTCTCTGTATGTTTATCAAGTTTATTTCAATGTTCACATGCAAAGATCTCATGTCACTCACTTTTTCCCAATATATTTTTCATGTCTACGAATGAATTATTGCATCTCAAGTTTTGCCATGAATTTCTTGCTCAGGTTGTTACAAATCACCACATATCACAACATATTTCATGATCAAATGTTATTGTGGCCTTCGCTGTTATATCCATTATATTCAAATCCCATGGCATTATTACTCATTACATATAAAATTGATTTTGAGTAATGTGCTACTTACTTTCAATCATCAATCAATCACTCACTTCCACAGTAGTGTAATGTTTTGAGTTTTAAAATCACCGTTTTGTGTTTGGTGAAATGACATGCCCCTTGCACTGCCATTATAGATTGAAATAACAAGAAAAAAACTTTCTCAAAACAGATTTGATTGATATGAGAAAATACATCTACAGTGGTGATGTCTCTACCAGCCACATGCATTAGCAAGTTAGTAACCACTACTGCAGAGGTAAGCTACTGTTATGACTGTTAACGTCTGTTGGCGGCAGTGTAGAGTGCTTTCCCATGATTAGGTTAGCCAAGGCTACACCCACCCAACCCATTTGGTAGTAGAGGTGTCGAACTCACCTGACCCCATCAAAGTGTCCTTGAGCGAGATACTTAAGCCCAAATTTCTCCCAGTGAGTAGATTGGCACCTTGCATGGCAGCCTCTGCCGGTGTGTGAATGGGTGAATGTGAGGCATACATTGTAAAGCTGTAGAGCTTTGAGTGCTCGTAGGAGTAGAGGAGCGCTATATAAATGCAGTCCATTTAACATTTACTAGCACTTTGGTACCACTTTGCAATGGAAACACAAATGGAACTCTTATCAAACTAAGTAGGGTAGTAGGGTGAGTAGGGGAGGGTAGGGGAGGGGAGAGAAGGGTGAGGTAGAGTAGAGGAATGGGTACAGTAGAGGAGTTATGGGGTAGAGTAAAGTTATGGGGTAGAGAAGTGTGAGGTAGATAGGGGAGAGTAGAGGAGGTCATAGGTGGAAGAGTAAAATGAGGTAGAGTAGAGTAGAGTAGAGTAGAGTAAGGTAGAGTGGGGCATAGGTGGAAGAGTAAAATGAGGTAGAGTAGAGTAGGGTAGAGTAGAGTAAGGTAGAGTGGGGCATAGGTGGAAGAGTAAAATGAGGTAGAGTAGAGTAGGGTAGAGTAGAGTAAGGTAGAGTGGGGCATAGGTGGAAGAGTAAAATGAGGTAGAGTAGAGTGGGGCATAGTTGGAAGAGTAAGTAGAGTAGGGTAGAGTAGACCCACACGGTGAAATATCTCAGGCCAGGTGGGGCTTGAAAATTCTCTGCCTTCCAAAGTGGGAAATGACAGAAAAAGTTTGAGAATCACTGGAGTAGAGTAGAGTAGGAACAGAGGGGGTTGAAGTGGAGCTCAGTATTCCATGATCTTTGCTAGGAACTTTGTATGGAAAAGTGCAATTAGAGGCTCACCGTATCATCAGAGCTCTTTGGACCAGGACTCTATAGCAATCTGGCAGCTGAATAGAACATCACCTGAAAGTTTATCAGCAAGTAGGCTAAAATTGTTTTTGCATCTGCAGACTAACCCCGTGGTCACACGGGCGACGAAAACACTGATGTTGGGCGACTAGCTCCCATTCATTTTCAATGACAGTAGGCAACGGGCGACATGTAGAGGCAACTGGGCAACACATCGCCTGGTGGGCGGTGATGGACCATAAAACAAGGCGATTTTTCATAAACGCCAATCAGAGTGAAGCCATGTGTGATGATATACTTTCAAACGGAATTAGGATCAGAAATCCAACATGGCGGAGCTAACTCCAAAATCGCATTTATCTGTAACAAACTAAAAAGTTAAGGATTTATTACTTGATATTTTGTAAAACGAGGCGAGAAATGAGGCATGTTAAATCTGAAAACATGGGTTTTGTACCACAAAAAATACCTCTGTGGTGATATACGTTGTATCAACCAGACGCGTATTTGCTTATTGGAACTTCTAACGAGTCAACGCCTCTTTTGCCACTGAGTAGCTTGTTCAAATCTCCCAGTCACCCTCCCGTGTGACCACGGGGTAAGCCCACTTCTTACTCTACATTGATAACAAGTGTTCAGCAAGCATGCAATTTCCCCTAATTCTTAAAATTTTTAAAAAAATTCTCAAAATCTGGTAAAAAGGAACTGTGGCCTTAGCCTTGTCTGTACTTTCAAGATGAGTAAATAAAGAGGCTCTAAATTTCTTAAATGTTGTTTTCTTCTCAGTGTTGTTTTTATTACACTGTATTTTGGAAATATATTATTTTGACTATTTGAGTTACATACTGTATAACGTCCGCGGAGGGGTGCTGATGTAGGATGGACGAAGAGCAGTATGATGCGTAACATGGAGTGCAGACCTCTGCCAAGGCAATAGTATCACTGCCACAATACATATTCCAGATGCTGTTCCACATCATGACCAAACTTTAATAATCTGTTCCTTGTCCTAATACCCATGATGTCTGAAAATTTCATCAAAATCTATGCAAGACTTTTTTTTAGTTATTTTACACTCAAATCAAACAGACAAACAGAAAAATAAACTGATATGGGCTAAAACAATTTTTCATGAAGGCTCTTGAATGCAAACTCACCATAGCCTACGCTTAGTCATAGGGAAAATCTTTCTGTTGTTTGTTGCTATTCCAGTGAAGTGGAAGTAGTGGTCACTTTGTAATTTGAGAGAAAATTGAAAATTGAGCCATCAATGTTTGTCTTCCTATTAATATGGGCTATATTGAAAGGGTCACCTAAAACAAATTGCCCCTCCAGAGAAATTTTCAAGAGCTACCACTGCTATGCAATGCTATTTGTGTGTGTGTGTGTGTGTGTGTGTGTGTGTGTGTGTGTGTGTGTGTGTGTGTGTGTGTGTGTGTACACGTGTGTACATTTATGCCTGTAGAAGCATGAATCTGCTTGTTGTATTGAGACATTGAGTCCTCTTCCCTCACTGACTATCTCTATTTTTAAGTCAGGAGGTTGGCTGTGGTGAAATGACCGTGTAACTGTGCAGGCCTCTAAGAGTACTGTGTCAAGCTCATTTCAAGGACAGATTCAAATCTGTGAGATACTGAGCCTCTCTCTAACACACACACACACACACACACACACACACACACACACACACACACACACACAGCTATTCTAAAAGAACAGCACAGTGCTGACCCCTAACCCGATGTACTGTTCTCTTACCCCCTGTTGAGGACACACTGCTACCTCCCTTGGACTAAATTTACCCCAAGAATCATGCTGACACAATAACACAGACACACTTAACTTACTTACTGAGGCGGTTTATACCGTCACTCACCCCATTGTGTCAGTGTACCTCCAACATTCCGCCTGCAGGTGGCACTGTTACTACTTTTCATCACCTCCAAACACACACACACACACACACACACACAAACAACAAGCCTTCAGAACTTGTCTATGCAGCATATTTGGCCCTCATACACTCCATCTCTTGTTTTCTCGGTGTGTGTGTGTGAGAGAGAGAGAGAGAGAGAGAGAAAGATAGAGAGAGGGAGAGAGATAGAGAGAGAGAGAGAGAGAGAGAGAGAGAGAGAGAGAGAGAGAGAGAGAGAGAGAGAGAGAGAGAGAAGGGGTATTTGAGCTTCGGGTGATTAGCTGCTAAGTGGCTGAGTGTAATGAGGAATAGGAGCGAGTGATAATATCTGAGGTGTTGTATAGGGTGTCTGTCATCGGGGAGGGAGTGTGTGTGTGTGTGTGTGTGTGTGTGGGTGGGTGGTTAGGGATGGGAGTATGAGGGGTAGGGAGGGAGAGAGACAGGGGGAGAGAAGGGTGTGTGTGTGTGTCTGTGTGTGTGGCTGAGCACAGTGGGGCCGGTGCCTGCCGTGGGGACTGGGCACAGAGGCATTCTCATCTGGCGCCAGTCCTGGGGAAGCCTACTGAGACGTGCACACACACACACACACACACACACACACACACACACAAAGACCTGCTTAGATACCGATACAAATGCAGTTATGTACACAAACACACACACTCACACATACACAACTCACATGCTGTTGCATACACATTATGAACAGAGAGATACAGAAACACAAAAAAACTCTTTTGCCTGGAGATTTGTTTTTTACATTCAGATGCACACACATTTTACACATAGACATGCACATGTGTTTTTGAACACACACACACACAGAGACCATAGGAAGAACACACACTCTCTCTCTCTCTCGAAACATACACCCAAACACACATTTGCTCACTATCTCTCTCTTTCCTCACACACACACACACATCCTATGTTAACACTCTTTTAGTCCTCATCTCTCTGTATCTCTCTCTCTCTCTCTCTTCCTCTCTCCTCGTTCACACATTACTTGCCTCCCGCTGCTGTTCACCATCTCCTACCATCTGTTGCCCTTGTTTTCTGTCACTTTCCCTCGTATTTTCATCCATTTCTGGGGCCTGTACACATCTGCACCACATTGCATTCTCATCTCTTTCTCTCTCTCTCCTTCTGTTTTCCAGTATGCCCCCCCTTCCCACAACTGATTTCCAATGTTCCCTCATCTTGCCTTTTTCATTTAGCATTTCTCCTGTCTTTTATTTTATTTTATCTCTCTCTCTCTCTCATCTCTTACTTTGGTACTTTTCAGTATTACTTCAAACCCTTGGAAAATCAATTTTCTGTGCCGATGTAGCCAACATCTTATTCTTGTCTTTCACTTGATCTCTCCTCATAATCCCCCTACTAACACACACACACACACACTCGCACACACACACACAGAGACGCCATGTCTTTCCGCTTTCCTGAGCAGCGCTGAGACTGTAAGCGGTGATGGGAGTTAATGTGCTCTTTTATAATGCCACCGTTCTCATTAGACCTCTACCACCCGCCCACCGCATCTCACCCTCCGCATCGCACTTCCGTGATAAGCTACAATTAGCCAAGATACAGGCTTCGTGCGTGTGTGTGAGAGAGAGAGAGAGAGAGAGAGAGAGAGAGAGAGAGAGAGAGAGCGAGAGCTAGGAAAGAAAATGACAGTTATTCACACAGAGACTGAAATGGTTGAGAAAGTGTGTGTGTGTGTGTGTGTGTGAAGTAAGACAGAATGTGTGTGTCAGTGTACAGTATTAGTGTGATATGCGTGAGATGGAATGAGTCTGCATGAAACAAAGTGAGAGAGAGAGATGGAGGGAGAGGGTGACAGAGAGAACATGAGTATGTGAGAAAATTGTGTGTATATGTGTATGTGAGAGAGTGTGTGTGAGTGCATGTGTGTGTGTATGCGAGAGAGTGTGTGTGCGTGTGTGGGAGGAGGAGGAGGTGGGTGGGTGGTGGTCTGATGACGTTAGCGTGGGCTTGACTCATTCCCACGTTCCCCTGCCTGCCTGCCTGCTTGCTTGTGAGGCGATGATAATAGCTGAAATGAATTCAATTATATGGAGAGTTGGAGCCCGAATGGCTCTTGGCTTTGATTTCTGCTGCACCTCTTTACCCCTCTCCTCTCCTCTCTTCTTTCTCTCTCTCTCTCTCTCTCTCCTCGGGGTGAGCTGGGGGCTTCGCATTGGTCGGCTGAGATTAAGAGCGAAACCTGCTATTTCGCTGATGAGATCAGTAATTCAGTGTGTGTGTGTGTGGGGAGGCGGGGGGGGGTTAGAAAGAAACCGAAAAGAAAGAAAGAGGGAGAAAGGGAAGGAGAAAGAAAAAAGGGAGAGAGAGGGAGGGAGAGCTTGTGAGAGAGAGAGAGAGAGAGAGAGAGAGAGAGAGAGAGATTGTGATGCTAGGTTTTCAGCCTCTTTCTTGTCTTGTGTACTTCCAACCCAAAAGCCCCCCTCCCCTCCCCTCCTCCCAAAACCACACTCATTCAACCCCCCCCCCCCCCCCCCACCCCCTCTTTGCTGACCCCCCAGTCTTGGCAGCCAGTTCAGTGCCTCGGTGACCAGGCATGGGGTCTGTAAATTCAGCTCCCATAAATACTTTTTAACACTTTACTTAGTTCCATGCCCTAGGCCAGCCAGCTTCTAAAGAGCCTGTCACTCTGCCACTGAACAGAGGGGGTATAGGGTTAGGGATGGGGTTTTGGAAGGGAAGGGGGGGGGGCAAAGCTAAGAGGGGGAAATATGTGTTGGATAGGGAGAGGGATGGGGGTGGGGGTGGGGGTGTTGCAAAGGAAGGAGGGGGAAGAAAATAAAGAATGAGATGCAATGTTGATTTAATTAACAAGGACGACGAGGAGCAGACCGGGGTGTGAAAAATGTGAGTGCAAATGAGATGCAGACAGCTTCACAGCAGTGCGCAGGAGCAGGGGGAGAGAGAGAGAGAGAGAGAGAGAGAGAGAGAGAGAGAGAGAGAGAGAGAGAGAGAGGGGAGAGAGGGAGAGAGGGAGAGAGAGAGAGAGAGAGGGAGGGAATGAGAGGAAAAATGGAACGGAAAGAGTCTGAGGAAGAAAGAGTGACTGAATGAGGAGAGGATAGAGGGAGTATTGGAGGAAAGAATTAAGAGAGAGAAAGAGAGAGAGAAAGAGAGAGAGAGAGAGAGAGGAAGATACAAAAATAGAATGGAGTGTGGACGGAAGAGAGGATATGGGATTGATGCAGGGCATTTCAACTGAATCCAAAATTGTCAAGAGCTGCTTTTTGTGGTTTGGAAAGAACACTCAACATTGAACTCCCGCTGTCATACGCAACAGTTCTCCATCCGTGGAGTGCCGTGATTGAGGTACAATGTAGGCTCATCATTGCTCTGCTGAGTTGAGTCACCCAAAAACTCTTTCCTCCAAACTACTCAGAACCCAGCGTGTAAACAGCGTGTTACCTTTAAGAAAAACAACACTGACTCACAGTGCACCACTTATTTACGCTACACACTCACCTCCGAAAACCACACGCTAAATGGCATGACTAACTCAGAGTGCGCTGGAGAAGAGAGAAGAGAAAACAAGACTAGAACAAGGAAAATAACGAAACAAGACAAAACAAAATTCAACAAAAAATGAGAATTGAGATTTGAGATGAGATTTATCTCCTCCTAGTCCCTCGCTTTCAACTTTTTGAAATTCAATCAAAAATGAATTCAATCAAAAATTGAACTTGATAGCATCATGATTAAAAACCAAAAAAAAAAAAAAATTGAACATTAAGTGCAAACAGGAGGTCAAGGGATCGGTGTGGAGAATAAAAAAAAAGTGAACACAGAATTTTCAGTTTTATTATTCATCCCTAAAGAAGAGCAGAAGCAGGAGAGGCAATTTTACACAGAGTTTGTTTGTCACACGGAGAGAACAGTAGAGCAGATTAGCAGAATAAAGACATGGGCAGAATAAAGACATGGGCAGACTGAAGATGCTAAGGAGAGGAAATACAATCAGTCACACACAGCTTGCTTTTGCATTCTGTAGAATGATAAAAGTAAAACATAATATAAAAATAAAAATACAAATAAATTAAATATAAAAAATAACAAACAAAAATTTCAAAATCAAGAATTATACTGCATAAAAATATATTTTTTAAATATTATAATAAAATAATATTAAATCTGTAAAATAAGTTAAGTTCTGCAAATAAATACAAATACAAAAATAAATAGGTAGTTAAAGAAAGCAAAAAGTAAAGTTAACTTAATAAATACAATTTTACAAAGTAGGAATTGAAACGTAAATGTAAACCAGTGAAACAAATACAGTAAAAATATACATGTTAAGGCCAGCTAAAACTGCCAGTCCTAGCACTGTAACACAAAGATATATGTTAAGGCCAGCTAAAACTGTCATAAAATTCATAGTTGACATAACTGCTCTTTATTACATTCCTGACAAGCATCAGTTAAAGATTTCCTGTGATATATGGGGTGGCAAATAATCATTAAAATGAGTGTGTGTTCAGTCACACACACACACACACACACACGCACACGCACACGCACACCCTAAATATAGTAGCCTAGTTGGGTCAAAGGATTCACACAGAAGGAGAGCATTATACAGATATGTGCACACTGTGCTGTGGTAGGATGTGAACATTCCTTTCAGTTAGCATTTATACATTTCAATGTCACTGGTTTCAAAGGACTGCTGGTGTGTTTTTCAGTCGCTTGCATGTGTGTGTGTGTGTGTGTGTGTGTGTGTGTGTGTGTGTGTGTGTGTGTGTGTGTGTGTGCCTGTATGTGTGTGTTTGTGCGTGCCTGTGTGTTGGTGAGAGACAGTGAATGAGCTTTCAGTGGAACACAAAAACCCAATCTGGCACATAATTCTTTGCAGAAGTCACCTTTAAAAATATGTAAAAATTTCTTGACCTGTTCTGTGATTTTTTTTTTTTAATGAATTGAGTACATTCAAAATATCTCTGCTACTTGATATCATGATATCATGTCACTACTGCCTAAACGTTTAAATGTAGAAATTCTTCTTCACATGCATTTAAGGTAAGTTCTGGAAAATGGCACGGGGACAGATGACATGGGTGAAAGTTCAACATTACAAAGAAATGACATTTCATAGTAAATATGATAAGGCTTTTGCTTGAGCTGTATGATATCTACAGTACAATTTTTAGAATCGAGCGAGCTGTAGTTTTTTTTTTTTTTTTTACTTCCTAGCTGTTTTCATTCTTTTAGTTTTGTTTGTTTTGTTTTGTTTGTTTGTTTGTTTATTTGGGAGGACATGCATGCTTATCCATTGTTATTGTTTTTTGTTTTCTCTCTCTACTAAAAAAGATATCATCTAGTGAACTCTACAGGTAAGGAGCGCTGTACACCTCTGGAATTCGAAGCACCGCAACGTATAGAAAGACAAACAAACACAAGGGTGTTTTTGAAGAGCACAGAAACCGCACACTAATTACATAATACTTATCTTTCCCTGGCATAACTAAACTTAACAGGGAGTTGAAAAGATAACAAAAAGACTAAATATTCTGATGGGTAGGGCTGGAATATGATAAAACAACACATAACCAAGGGTTAAGGATGGTGTTTTAGAGCAACAGCCCGCCGATTAAAAACACTCACAAAGATTTGTCTGCCGGCTCCTGTCAGTTGCCCACACTCAACAAGATATAAAATTTAAACAAAAATCAGCCTACACACACACACACACGCACACATACACACACACACACACAAACACCACTACCTTCCCTTTTCTCGGAAATGTTTGTTTACATGACCTGTGAGCTTTTCTCTCATGGGGAACCATTGTCACGTAACATATATCAGAGATACCCTGCAGCTTAATAAATAAACAAGCAAATAAATAAATACAAAATATCACCTGGTACTGACTCTGCAGTACCAACCTCCCAAAAACACAAACAAATAACAAAACAAGACAACAAGACACCTCACTTTCAAAACAGACACATACATTACTCCACTCCCTCTCTATCTCCTCTCTCTCTGTTCTCCATCGACGGGCCTCTCTCCTCTACTCAGGGGCGTGTGCGGCCTCGTCCTTGGCCTTCTGGGCCTCCTTCAGGGCGTTGATGACGGGCAGCCAGGGCGAGGGCAGCTCGGGGAGGCTCTTCTTGGCCTGGTTCAGGTGGCTGATGGCCGTGTACAGGCTACTGGCACCCTTGGGCCCGCCGCCACCCTCCTGCTCCGAGTAGTACATCTCCAGAGCCGCGGGCGTGCAGTGCTTGTGCTGGGGGGTGGAGGAGGAAGAGGAAAAGAAAGAGGAGGACAAGGGGTCGGGCATGGAGGGAGAGGGAGAATGAAGTAGAGAAGAGAGAGAAAAGTAGTTAAAGAAAGAGAGGAACAAATTAGAAAGGAGAGAGACGGGAGTGTCGTGGCTCAGTTGGCTAAGGCGCCATAACATCAATCCGGGGGACCCAGGTTCGATTCTGACCCGAGGTCATTTCCCGATCCCTCCCCATCTCTCTCTCCTGCTGATCTCCTGTCTCTCTACACTGCCCTGTCCAATAAAGGTAAAAAAGCTAATATATATATATACTTAAATAAAGAAAGGAGAGAGTGTGTGTGCAGAGAGAGAGAGAGAGAGAGAGAGAGAGTATCAAAGGAGAATCAGCACTCTACCCCAGAGTGATAAAGAGAAAAAGTCAGAAGGCGTTGCTCTCATAAACTCTGTCTCCAAAGTGCCAGGCTGCTGACGAAACTTAACACTGAGCTGAGCTGCAAAGCACTGAACTGAAAGAGCCGATCACACTACATAAGAGATGAGTGCGAAAAGACAGATAGGGTGAAGTGAGAGACCAAGAGAGAGAGAGAAGGACTAACACAGAAGGGTCTGTTAGAGAGGAATAAGAGAAATGGACAGATCAATAGAAAATGCTAAGGAAGAGATTTATTTCTGACACATTGTCTTTTGGATTTGATCATAAAGGCGATGTTAACTAGCGGTAAAAAAAAGGCTGTACAAGGACATTTGTGCTGACACGGACAGTTTGTGCTGAGTCTATGAAATCCCACACACACACACACACACACACACACACCAATTTCCACACTCAATACGACAACTGAATCAGAGAGAAAATCACAAGAGCACTGGGATTTGGACTTGGACAAGAGAGTAGTAGGGTAGTTTCATGGACAATACTGTACACAGAAGCTCATGGCAACAGACGGGAGGTCCAACCGTGGTGAAGCATTTTTTATGGTGGTCATAAAGACACGGAGAATGGAGTCAGCAATGCATTGTTTTGTCAAGTACACGCATGGGGCAGATATGGCCTAGAGGCATAGGGAACAGCAGCCACTCAGAACGCACTAAACACTACTAGCAACAGAACAAGAGACAATACAGACAAGAAACAGTACAGAAAAGAATGAATTATATACACAGCATTTCCCAGACTGCTCTTTGGTCCTGATAAAACAGATGAGGTAACACATAAACACGCAAACACACACACACACACACACACACACACACACACACAGTTACAAACAGAAAGTACACACGTACAGACACACTGTTACAAATGCAAACACACACACACACAGTTAAAAACAGAAAGTACACTCATACAGGCACACTGTTACAAAAGCAAACACACACACATACACACATACACACACACACAGGGACACACTCCCATACACACACCTCATTAGCCTGCTGATTCATAAGCATCTGATTCAATTAGTGTCCATTACAGTTCAGAGTCTGCTGCACAATGTAAGGATGCGGGTCCCCCAAACCTCGATTTTAACACACTCTGTGTATACACCACAAAATATGCACACACACACACACACACACACACACACACACACACACACACACACACACACACACCATCTGTGACAATCCCAGTGATGTTTATGCTAAGGACAAAAAAAACAAAACATCCGAAGAGCAAAGAGCAGCCACAACTATAGCAGGAAGCTTGTGTGTGTGTGTGTGTGTGTGTGTGTGTGTGTGCCTGCGCCTGCCTATGTGTACAGAATGTGTGTGCTTGTTTATGTGTGCTTGTGCGTTTGTGTGCACATAATTGCTTGTGTGTGTGTGTGTGTGTGTCATTGTGTTTATGTATCTGTGTGTATGTGTCTGTGTGTGTATGTGAGAAGCAGCAGCGTGTGGTGTAGGAGGTTGGAGGGGGGGGGGGTATGTAACCATAACAACGAAGCCATGTGGAAGAGCGAGCGACAGGAGGATGGGCCGGGGCCGGGGCTGTGGCTGTGGCTTAGCTTTATGAGGTTAGCCAGTGACAGGCAGGGTGATGGACTACAGTATGCTGGGGGGGTGCAGGGGAACACACTTAAAGCCAGCCCCTATCACTCTATTCTAGGAAATGGGGTTGCTCTGTATTTATTGGAAGGTGTGTGTGTGTGTGTGTTCAGGAAATGGGGGAATAGAAGGGTAGAACGG